>CM067064.1:29163169-29370669 GCA_033980235.1 Diadema setosum | reverse complement strand
TGTATATTTCGTCCACGAAATGATAATTTCGTTAACGAAACGGTCATTTTGTCGATGAAATGACAAATTTCGTAACGAAATATTCTGTGCGACACTTGGCGCTCCATGGTTTTTGCCCATAGTTTAAATCATGGTTTCATTTGTACCACCTCCGTGAATTCGGGCCATTGAGTTCAAAATGGCACTGCAAACGTAGCGCTGACGAACAATGTCATGCTCATGCGGAAACTTTTCTTCTTTCAAATATTATTCACATTAACTTTAATAAGTATAGTATAGTGTCCCATCAGGCATATGGAATAATAAAAGTGTTGTAAAAAATGAGATGTGAAATAGGAAAGTTATGAAATCTAAACATTTCACATATTTTGACACAAGTTAGAAGAGAAAACAGTGTTATGACCTCACAACTCTCCTGTTGGTTGCTACTCAAAATAATGATGATGATGATAATAATAATGATAATAATAACAATGATAATAATAATGATAATAATAATAATGATAATAATAATGATGGTAATAATAATAATAATAATAATGATAATAGTAATAATAATAATAATGATAATAATAATAACATATGACTTACATATGGCAAAATCCACTCTGTAGAGTGCTCAAGGTGCATACACACTGCCATTGCCCCAGTCACTGATATTGATGACTTTGCAACTGCAACCTCTTTCCCCCTAGAAGTCGATGTTGTCACGTTATTTCAAAGCAACATTGATTTATTGTGGATAAATCTTGTCGTAATAAATTTCATGTCCAAAAACAAGAAGAAAAAAAAAGAGAGGAAATTCAGTGGTGATATGTGTAGAGTTCAATGGGAGATTTGTGACGCAATAACATCATCACCTTTGGCCAATTTGAATACTGTAAAGCATGACATTTTCGCACACTGCCACTGGCATTCAATGCATACAGTGTAGACAGGAACTTTCATGTGCATTTTTATTTTGCGTATCTTGGCTCTGGCGAAATTCCCGAAATCAAAATGACATGAACATTTCTGGTTTTACAGTACTGTATGGTTGCAACCAATATCCCAGCTTTGTGAAAACATTGGAAGCTGTAAAATTCCATAACTTCTCTTATTTTTTTTTTAAGTCTAATTTTTATGAAATCCCTCACATTCTGTTCATTCCATATTACTCGATTCATTACAGCCAACTCTAATATCACTCACGTTACAGATGCTGCTACCCCAGAACTTCTGGGCATACACATTCCCGCAAATCTCAGAATTCAACTTACAGAACAGACCACACAAACTGATCAGAAGTGCTTTATCACAAAACTGCTCAATTTATTGCAATTATAAAATATATGATTTTCTGATGATAGCATGATTCTGTGTATGTTATTTTAAAAAAACACAATCATATTAGGATTGTTACAGTTTCTTCTGAGTGATAAAAACTTATATTTTCATCCTTCATATTAATACTCTTCTTGGTTGATTGTGACTATGCTAATATCTAAAATCTGCTCAAAGTCGAAATTTGTAAAATGTGCAGTTAAAAATGCAAGATGCATGATTTTGTTAGCCTTTGATAGGAGTCACATGTTTCTATACATCACAGGAAAAAAAAATTTAATCTCAAGCTTATAGTCAGTCTTTTACTATGGTTCACACTTTGTATGCAGAAAATTGTTACATACAGCAATGCCATCAAAGTATAGTACTTTCAAGACTTATGGTACTTCTACGGTTAAAACCATTGGCAATCTCAGATTTATGCTTAACACAGTTTTGGGAATTGCTTTATATGCTCACAACAACGGTGAAAATTGAATGAAAATCTACGCAGTAAAAAATCTTACCAACCAGTAACATAGACAGGTAAACTACAATGATAAAAAATGCATGGGATGGAGTAAATACATAAATGGATAAGTACCAAAACCGAAATCAAGCAAAGGGACATTGTATAAAAGTAAAAACAGCAGGCAACTATAAATCTAGTATGAGTTTGGCAGGAATATTATCAACGATGGAAAAAATCTATGAAAGCAGATATCTTTGATTGAAACTTTAATTTTATCAAGACCGAATGAATCCATGGATTTGTGTGGGTTGAGTTCATATCAAAATAATTTTACATATCAACAGGCAGGTGGTTTATGACAGATTTTGCACCAAATAATGAAGAGCAAATTAGCCCTTTTTGCACAGCATTTCCAAGTGGTACACCGAACAAAGAATGAAAAGAAAAAAAAAACAACAGGCAAATGACAGTATCTGCAATATCCATGCACACAGAAAAACATGGAATTAAAAGACAAGAATTTGTATAACAAATTAAACAAAAAAGTCTTCTGCTCAGTCATGCTGCACAAGGGTTTGCTGGAATGTTCAACCTCAAAGTATAAAGGTGAGTTTCATCTACGTTTTCATGCATACTTCATCCCATTATGATGAAATTAAAGGTGTTTGAATTCCCCCAGCCAACAAAAGGAGAGTACCTACCCCCTATAAAATGGGGCAAGCTATTGTGTTAGGCATATCCACTCAAAAGATCTCCTTCAGGTCTTCTTTCATGCACTTGATCAATCCTGAATAATACACTCTTAGACAAATTCATACAGCCCGCAACACCATCTACAGTTTGATCAATTAATCCTACAGTGACCATACCCTGGTTAAAGCAATGCCTGCACAAAATCCTACAAACTCAAGGAAAACAAGTCATAAAATCATAGTCTTCAATCGCAAGGTGTACAAATAGACACCAGCTGAGATGCTTTGGAAAATACACAATGTAAGAACAGTTAAGTTACATTGATAATCACATCAAGATAATAACTATCAATTACAATGAGATAAACTGCAATTGAGAAAACAAGAAAAAAAGAGACGATCATATATAATTATATTCTCTTTGGTTACATGAATACATAACGCTGGATATTGCAGAAGTAGCCTGCAAAACAAGAATCAACACCACCACAAAGCTATTAGTATACAATCTATGAGATGAGCTAAAATGCATTATATGGGAAGAATTAATACAATATGATGAGATTAAAAAATAAAATGGAGTATGAAAGAAAAATAACACACTTGATATGAACTGCCCACACTACTACCAGCCCGTAGTCCTAGCAACAGATTCTACTGAATCAATCAGTCGTCAACCTGTTTATTCCAATTAGGAAAACTCACACATCTAAACCCAGTTTACAAGGGAAATTTGAAATGACAAAAATGGCAAAACAACCATGGAATATGAACAAAATAATATTTTAGAATGCTTAATGTGAACAATCCACACTGAAACCAGTCAGCAGTCCCAGTGATAAATTCTGGTTGAATAGATCAGCCTCATTTACCCTTTCTTCCAATTATGAAAAACTCCAACATTTATACAAAGTTTACAGAGTGGCACCCTCCTCTGTGTCCCTATTCTCCCCCGCCCCAAACAAAAAAAAAAATTGCTTCTTTACAACAATGCTTGCTCAACCATCCAACACATTAAAATAGTGATGGCTTGATATTACATAAATATTAAATTTCCCCCTTATTTTCTATAGTTTGGAAGCAATAGGGTAATTGCTTATTTTGTTTTAAAAAGACCTTACTTTACTGGATACCATATAACATAATTATGATGAACTAATGGATTTATTGTGTATGTTCTGTGTACCACACAGAGGCATTTTATTTGCTCTCCCCCCCCCCCCCCAAAAAAAAAGCAGTTGTGCTTTGCTCACATCGTATTATGTGACTGTGCTGATAACTCTACAAAAGGGGAAAACCCCAATACTACTCACTTCTAATATGAAAATGGCGCCATCTTTTGTTCATGGGCAGGACAGTTGTCAGAGTGACACAGAAATGCCTCATACCAGATATACTGTATATGCAGGGGTACACAAGAGACTTTGCCCTAAGCTTTCAACTATGACATCATTAAAATTGACATCTTTGTTCCAGAGTACATATAACATTTGAGTCAACATCATACATGACAAATAAGTTTGGTGGGGTTTTCTTTCACATAACCTACATACCGATGCACTAACATACTTTTACAGATCCTACCAAAAATCACTCGTGCAAATTACCCTCATGTGGTATAAGATGTATCATAAACTATTTTTTTTAAACCAATTTACACCACCATCACCAGTTCAAGCATTAAAGTTGTTTGTCCTTACATTCAATCTTGAATCAATGACTTGCTTATACTTTCTATCTCATACAAAATCTTTACGTACACTGAAATTTATGCCTCTCCTATTACATTTTGATAGTACCTCGCTCATCATAGAATGCACCACTTTTTTTCTCTAGCTTCTCTACCAAGTACAAAAATAATTCTCAATATGTCATATCTCTCATATTTTGGTAAAATCACTCTCCCATAATTTTATATACACACATTATAATACATGGTAATTTACGTCAATGCAAATGATCACTGACGCACAAATATCTCCATCTCGAAACACACAAGACACGAACAAGTTTTTATGTACAACAAAGACACACACATACACACAGACACAAACAAAGGTAAGCTTTACTCTGTGAACACACAGACGCGATAAAACCATCAAAAGGTACAAAATAAATTCAGAGGCAATTGTTCCAAACTGCAGGAACAAAAGTGAGATAAATGTGCTCCCAGAAGCAAAACAGGTGAAAACCGACACCCTAATCTTATGATCAGAGGGGTATGAATTTGGGTGCAGAGGGTTGAACATAGCCCTTGGGTTCCAACCCTCCCATTTTTGAGTTATAGGCCTATATTATTTTCTTGCAGTTACAGTGGGGTGAATTATAATGCTTTTGGAGAATGTGAATAAAGAATTACGGAGCAGTCAATGTAAACATATCTAATGACATACGACATTTTTTTTTTTTGTTAGAAAAAGTAACTGTAAACATATCATACTAAAAGAGAAATAGCATTGTTGGGAATCCATAGTAACAAATGATTACTCAAAGCAACACAAAAGCAAATGCAGCCCTCATTGCTTCACAGTTGTTCGTATGTCATGTCTGTGTTTACACAGAAAATCTCTTCAATCCATTCCTCTGTATCTATTCTTTGGTGCATGTTGGGAAGTATCTCGGCAAATCCATTTCTAAAATTTGCATTTCTCTCTCCCACCGTTATTATAGCTAACAACAGGATTTACAATATCGTTCACCGAGCAGACTCTGGGCATTTTGATTTGCTACAGCACTTGCGCTTGATACAGCATTCTTATGAGAAGCGCGCAGAGAATTTGAAGCATCAAAGTGTCTACAGTATTTACCGCTACACTTTGCTCCTCAGAAGTGGCAGACAGACAGCTTGCTCGGCAAAGGTTGCCATCAGCATTTTGCTCGGTAAACGTTCGTCAGAAGCGACGCAAACAACAGCATCAAGTCAAAGGTGGGCATTTACGCGGCGCAGCTGCAGTGACAACAGAGAATATTTCGTCATACATTTTTCACACACAGTGATTCAGTTTTGATAAGTGTATATATAAATATATATATCATAAGCATCAGCACCTTCCATTGTCTCGACATGACGTACACACCGTTGTTTTTGAATTCTTATCGACACATCGAATCAATATCAATTCCACAAAGTCACACTGTCTTGAATTTGAGGTAGCGTCTGCCTTTGTGCACATGTATTTCTCAAACCTGAACAGAATTGTGTAACTCCCCCCACAACAAGCTATAACTTTTCAAAGAACAAACAAACAAATAACTGAATATAAGAACGACCCAAGTCCAATTTGGTTATTATCCTTGGAGACCCCCTGTGAAGTAATGTAAATATAGATAATCATTGAATGACTGTTTAACATGTACTTAAGTATACATGACATTCCAATAAATGGAACATATATGAAAAAAAAAAGTATTAGAATTTTGTTGTTGCTTTCTTTAATTTTCTGAAAAATACTATCGGAAGGACTTGGGTCATTTTTGTGTTCAGGTATTCAAACGAGCAAACAAACAAACAAACAAACAAACAAACAAACAAAATCCCCACTGACAAACAATGTTGCAGGAACAGAACTCGGGTCAGCTTCACGTTACTGTAAAAGTGGAAATTTTCGCGGTGTTGAAATTTTCGCACATTTCGCGCAACCAGAAACTAGCGCAAAAATAAGAGCACGCAAATATTTTTGCTTGCCATATGTTCCAGTAGTTGATGTCTGGATTCCGCGGAATCAAAAGCACGTGAAACTCTTCTAACCCTGCCGAGCACGAAAAATCAGTCCCACGAAAATATCCACGTTATTTACAGTATCTGAAATGACTTTAGAATTTGGAGCCTAGCAACTTCAAATGACCTCTGGTAGAAATGAAGTGGGCATGGCAAAATTCAGATGCTACCTCTGCAGATAAAGGCCCAAGTTTTTGCAGGGGACCTTATTTAGTCTCCAAATCTCCAACTGATGTCATTAGATGCCCATTTCGCATCAATAAATACAGCACCATTTTATTCCCCCTCGGCGGAATGCAAAATTACATGTTTCATAGTACTTGTCACGAGTTTGGAATGACGATAACGGCTCAAATCTATGACACAGTTTGCCGTGGAGAGTCAGAGAGTTATCATTACTGTGGAGAGTTACCATTCTTCACTACCACACACCAGATTCTATTCCAGGACCACCAACAAACGTCATTGGGGTGATGCAGAAATATATCTTGGGGATACACAACTAAACAGGTGTAGTCAGCCTCTTTCATGAAAAAAATGAAAATGGACGAAATGTAAAATGGGTGGGAAACTTTCCAGAACAGACGTAATATTTCAATTGACTTTGCATAACCAGATTTTGACAGTGTGACTTTGAGCTATTTTGCAGTATATATCTTAAATCAAGGCATAAACACAATTAAAATTTAAACATTCCAGTAAAAAAAAAAAATACATGTCAGCAGAGAGTTGTACCATAGAGTAATTGTGATATGGAGTGGTTTCACATTATGCCAAGTCTAGTATCCCACGATGATCACAGTTGTCAACAACTCTGGAATGCAGCTCATTATTGATGACACTGAGCTAAAATCTTCTTTATCCTGACATCCATTCATTGTTTTAAACTAGCAACTAACCCAAGAATCAATTGTGACAACACCACTTTGGCACTCTATGCATTTTGATATGACAATATATCTTTTGACAAAAGTCTGCAACAAACATGAATCCTGGACGTTCCCTTTCACGCGTGTTGCTCTGCTTTTGACCACGTTCATGCAGAAGTACCAAGGTTGTCTATCGAGAGACTCGCTCCCTCACAGAAAACGCTGTTCCAGATGTGCCACATCTTCTGACTGGAGTTTGATTTGGACGGTCAACTATGGTGGGTGACCGCCGCTGACTGGAGTCGATGACCGGTGGTGGGCAGACAGGTTAGCTACCTGGTGGACAATTTCCAAAGCCTCTGAAGTAGGTACAATGAAAAGTCTTGAATCTGCGTATGAAAAAAAAAATGAAACCAGAAAATTAAATTCAATTTTTAACCAGTCTCGATTGGGAAATGTTCAGGTCTGGATCTTCAAAATTTATGATGTCAACGACAAGAAAAATGCAATGCTGACATTCTGCTGGATATTTCTTCAGACTCTCTTCATGTAACATTTCTAAACCCCAAAGACATTAAGCAGGGTATACATATTGACTACCATATTAATACAGCAAACCCAGGAGAATCAGCTGATCCCATGAGAGACTGTCTATAATTGAACAAGTTTGGACTGCTTTATCTTCGAAAATCAACTGAATCAAAATACTAAACTATAGGTTTGAGTACCAAAAATCATACAAATGTAGAGCATCCGCTGAAGAGTTACCGGTACGAGATACACATTCACATTTGTTGATTGGCTATGATCTGGTGTCCAAACACAGCAAAAAAAAAAAAAAAAAAAAAAAAAATGATGCCCAACCAAGACAACAATCGAAGCACTGCAGACAACCTTGGTTAGGCCTTAACTAGCATCAATTGTGAAAAATTGCAAAAGTAATGACAGATTAAATCTTTAAAAAAAAGAACAATACACAAGCAATTATCACAATTTTTAGGGGGAAAATGAATAAGAGGCATTGATCGAGATAAACTGAGAAGGAAATGAAGTAGGATTTTGTGAAAGTGTTCAATTCATCATCAGAATGACTGAGTGATGACTTTTGAAATCTGCTTGACAAATGTCATTTACGCAGGCCCTGGTCGAATAAAGAATAGCATCTGTGATTCCCGCTACGCCTACACTCTCTGGCAGGCGTGAACGATGTAGATTAAAAGCAATCATGGGAATATTGAGCATCTACATGCATTGAAGTCATCACCTCTGGTGTGAAGTCGCGCTACACGCGCCAAGCCCGTCCTGTTTAAAACTCATCCAATGGCGGAAGGAGGGAGGGAGGGAAGGATCATTGAAAGAATTAGCAGCTCTGTCCGTCTTCCAATTTCAAAGCTTGCTTTCAGGCCTAGTCCGACAATCCTATTATACCAAAGTCTCTAATCTCATTGATGCCCCTGATGAATGCATCTCTGCACAGGAAATGTGACGCAAGCCTCCTTCACAATGTATACACACCTGAGACAAATACTCGCAAAGGCATTTACAAATCCTATTTACAGACACCGACAATTATTCGGGCAATTCCCTTTCAGTCCGATCCACAATTCCCTGTACAGTTCGCAGAGCAATATACCGGTAGTCTTAAAGGAACTAGATGCAAATGCATGTTGAGTTGTATCAGTTGAAAACATCCTGATCATCACCTGTGTGGTCAAGAGATACAACTATGTGCCAAACATTTTTATACCTATATTATTTTTCTTCAGATTACTTGGATCTGCTCACAAACCCCTCCCCCCCCCCCCAAAAAAAAAAAAAAAAAAACTTCCAAACCAAGCTTCTGACAGGAATCGGCCAAGTTCTGTGTGATGTCTACAGGACTTGAAGAATCTCACAGGTTACAGATTCATCGAAAGTAGAAGAAATATAATTTGAGTGGTCTCAGGCAAATTACCCCCCCCCCCATCTCCTTCGTAACATTGCCCACCATTGAAAGAGAATCAGACTCAACTGAACTCACATCAAATTTGCATTTGCCTTATGGATAGCAAACTAGTTCGAACCTTGTAGTAACCTTTCTTTAATTTAAAAAAAAAATAAAATACAGTGATACAGATAGATTTCTGATCCTTTCTCTTTCTTTCTCTCTGTCTGTCTAAAGAATACATTTCATTCTACTAGCATCGAATGCTAGGGGCTTAAAACATGTGCTTTAACAAATCTCCTTTCATACTACATTTGAATATCTAACTTAATACAGACTGAACACAACTGATCGTCCTCAATAAAACTCTATGACAAAGGAGAGGCGAGTCCTCTTACAAATCCTTTGGTCTTTTATCTCCTTTTCTGTGGCCAAGACAGTCAAAATTCAACACTTCAAAGCTAATGACACTTCGAGTGTTAGCAGCCATTCATACCTTGCTTGATATTCGGGTCTGGAATGAAAATGAGGTACCTATCTAGCTACTACAAGATTTTCCATGTATGCACAGAAGATAAGAAATTCAGCATCACAATTGTTCCCCTCTTTGGAAAAGTGCCTTCAACAAAGCATTAGGGAGAGTTTGAATGCAATTTTGAAATGTTAACAGACAACCCAATGGAAAGCTACCTCAGATGGAAGTCAGTGCCTTATATGAATATACTGCACAGAAAAATTTGATTGATCAACATGTCTTGATACCCATAAACCATACATATACATATATACATACATGCATACATACATACATACATACATACAGGGGATACCGGAGGGGAGAGAGAATATTTGCATCTCTGACATTTACAATGTCTTTTATCATGATGCTGTTACAGTTTTAAAATGGCTCCAAAATTTAATAGAATAGATCATCATTTTTTTTAACAACATTACATGTATTCACAACATGGAAGCAAATTATTTTCAGAGAATATATCAATTCATATCAATTGATTGATCATATAAGAACTGATTATCACACAGTCTACAGTGCAGACATACTTGAGCCCCACACATTCAAGACAAAAGTTGGCAGTCTACGGAGATGGAGATATGACTTAATCGGTCCTATTCTATTTTGTATCTAGACTTCATGGGAGATGATTATCCAGGTGCTTCAATCTAACTGACGAATGAAACAAATGCTTTTATTGATTACTTCGGAAAGCAGAAGTACACTGAAGATAACAATCAAATAGCGATCTGCAATCTCATCTCAACTTTGGTGCTTGTCAGTGGTGGAGATGTGGCACGAGAATCATTTTTTTTTAATTGAATGGAGTCATACTTTAGGTGAGGTAGACTTATTGATTTTATCTTACCCCACTTTAAGTATAAAAAAAGAAAAACAAAAGAAAAAAAAATCATGTTAGCATCATGGATCCACCTGATTGGCTTGTGCAGCCGACTAGAAACATCCCATTTACATCGAGTGCACAGAGCATACCAAGCAAAAGAAGATATTATCATTAGTTATCTATTTTAACCCGTTGAGGACGAGTCCCGAGTATACTCGGGCAGGTGTCTATGGGAAATGTGTGTTGTAGCAAAATCAGTCCGTCCTCAACGGGTTAAGCAATGGGACCTTTTGTTTGTATCACCAGCAAATTTCTTGAATGGAATAATAATTCTCTTACGTGCTGTGAATGTGCATACAATCAAGAACCGCACGCCATGAAAAATTGAAACAGCAATTACTTTAGGCATCACGCTTCTCAAAGGGAGGGCATGTACTTTTGCAAGCATTCAATTACTGCCTTCTTTGTTGATTTCAATCACGTCCCCAGACATCTCTTTTTTTTTCTTCAAATAGTTAATTATGATGTGTTTCAGGCTCAGCCAATCAGACGTTGGCATAGTGTGATACATGAACACCAAATCCAGTCATGCCCCAGTTCGCGGTGATATTGTGCCATCTTGCGAGAAAGTACAACAAGCTGTGGAAGGGGTTCATATCATAATATTATTCCCCACTGACCTAAGACGTTGACCTCGTTGCCATGGTTACTCAAATTTTTTCAGAAAGTGTTGACTTCTCATTGCCAGTGCAAGCCAGTCGACCTTCAGAACTGAGGTCAAGAAGTGCGAATCATGAAAATGTTATTTCACTGCAGAGTATTGTATGATTATTCTCCACATTTATTTATACAGCTAACAAATTTTTCTATCAATTTTGTGACACGGGAAGGCTGGCTCTGCTTAAAGATATTCAATGATCCCTGGAATAAATTGTGTACAGTTTTATCACTGGTCTTTATGTAAGTAGGCCCTAACACAAAGCCAAAGAATTTCAACAAGAGTCGTAAGGATGAGAGCATGCTTTGATGCACATGATCCATATTCGCTGACCTGCACTATTTCTAGTTTTCGAATGTACTATGGTGGGCAGCGAATAAAGATTGATTCAATATTGGGCCACCCATGTCTATCCACATTACCACCAGGTCTTACAAAAACACACCTCAGAATCTCAATTACAAACACGATCTTCTTTTTGTTTGAACCGTGAAGCCCTCATGATTTCCTCGTCCTCACATCTGTATTGTGACCTCTGATGCATTGAATCTTAAAGCTGGTGTTTACCATTGGGAGCAGTAATTAAAAAAATTTTTTTTTGAGTTATCACATTTGATGCATTTGTGTACGTCAGTTGTCACACAAAACAAGCTATTACAGTGGTGGATCCAGGAGGGGGCACACCAGGCGTGCCCCTCTTTATTTTTTGTTAAAACAAAAGAAGTAATGTCTCCGGTGGCATTTCATGGCAGAGGCAAAAGAAAAAATGGGGGGCAAGTGCATCCTTCCTTTGAATTTGTTAAGGCGGGGGCGCCTTAACAAAATTATTGAATTCCTGGATCTGCCCCTGCTATTATATAAGAATTTAACAATAAAGCCACAAATATAAGATGATATCGCTAATTTTCTCAATAAACCGTTACTGTAGATGGTTTATTCTAGAAAATTTTACTAAAAACTATTGTTCAAATTTTGCATATTTAACAATATCTTTAACACTGATTATACTGATAACCATTATTACATGTTGTTTCTACCCCAAATATACATTTTAGAACTAGTTTGAAGCACTAAAGCTATGGGTTAATGTTTGTTTTGGTTTTTTTTTTTTTAAATCTGCAAATGGTAAATAGTGGCTTTAAGTGAAGATAATAATTCACAGCATTACTTTCTTCTTCTTGACAATACACCTTACTACAAGCTCATTCCCATCATGGACCAAAATGTAGGTCTATGTTTTTACTGATGACTGCCTTAGCATGGGTGGAGGAGGGAGAGGTTAATCCATTCTTCTTCTGCCTAATTGTAATATATACATAATTGCTATTCATATACCAAGGTCCAATCAGCTCTATCCTCATCCAATTAATTTTTTTCCCCCTTGACTAAGAGCACGCACCTCCAAAAACTGCTTGGCAGATGGTTTTTCTTGCCAGTGCCACTGCCAGAGCAATAAATATTTATACCATATCCCCAGGTCCTTGATAGTTGGCTGCATGCAACCCTGCAACCCGAAACCCACACCATCCACCAGCCACGAAATCAACCCCTGAAACGCATGGCTGGGATCCGTGCCCAATCACCCTAAAAGAACAAGAAAGGAAGAAGAAAAACCCTAACCTAAACACAAGCACATGGCCAGTGGCTTTCCTCTCCTTAGCGAAGCTAGAATGGCCATACGAAACTTGCCCATGAATTTGTGGATGTTTCACCATAATATATGATGACAGGATAATGATGATGACTAGCTGAGACTGCATGCTGTATAAGGCTTATCTACAGCCACTTAGCTAATTGAACACAAGCTGCTTATATTTCTCCACTTTTAGAGATAGATCTTCAAGGAAATATATAGATTTTACAAATCATTTTCCCTCTGGACTTGAGACTACAAAGGAAACAAGAGATGTTTGTTGGTTTGTTTGCTTTTTGTCTCAATAAACAGTAAAAACACACACAGACTGTGTACTTGATGTGTGTGTGATTTACACACCAAATAAGACACAGAGACACAAAGGAGATAAGCCCTACATTGTTAAAAGAAGGGAAGATGTGCCAAAAAAAGGTTACAAAAATTATGTCAACATTGTGGTTTTCTCAAACAATAGCCATGAAATACCACTCAGAGCTCTGCCAAGGGCATATAGCCTTCAGACACAAATTTGTTTTCCAAGGAAATTGTACTCCTGTTTTCAACACATCCTGTATACTTAGTAGGATCAAAGTGACAATGTCAACAATTATTATAAATGCCAAAAACAATACAGATTTCAGCAAAGCCAAAACAGGGAAGTTGCCAATTCTGTGAACACTCTACCTCCAAATAAGTACTTCGCAGCATGTCTGCTTTGAAGGAATGCCTACCACAATGGACAAGTGCAAACTCCAACTTGAAAAACCAATGAAGTACAACAGTTTCATATACAGACTGCACAAAGTAGGTTTAAGACATATAAATCATACAAGAATGCTTGGTTTTCTCCATCTCAAAGAACTCTCCCGACTGAAATACACTGCACACAGTGAAAATATTCCTTTTTGGTTAATTTATGGTGCTATTTCTTACCTTGTTGGATCATCTTCAAGTGAGTATAAGGAAGACGGCATATTTATGACGTTCACCCTTTTCGGTGTAATACTGTAACTCAAGGTCAACTGTGTGAACAAATAAACAAAATAATCAACTTTTTAATCACAAAAAAGTGATATTCTGCACGAATAAATCATACTTGTTGGCTTTAGCATTATGTATTTATAAATACAAGATTGCACAATTTCAAAACTATACACATAGTACATGAATCCAACTCATTTGAATTGTTGAAAGTTATCAAATTGAATACATGTAACATGTAGGAAAAGCTGCCGAACATCTTGGAATGCTCAGTTTTAGGGATTTTTTTTTTTTCCTTCAGATTTTACAGCTCTGGTGACAATTTCAATCACCATCACCATCATTGTCATCATCATCACTACCACCCATATCATTATACATCTTAATCATTATCATCATCATCATCACCATTGCTGTCAGTGTCACCACCACCACCACATACACATGTACGCTGTCATCACAGTCAGTCATAGTCACTATTGTGATCCTCATCATTACCACCACCCGCATCATCACCATCTTCATCATCACTGTCATCGTTACCATCATAACCAACCACAATGTCATCACCATCTATCATCATCATAATCAATACCCATATCAACATCACCATAGTTATGTTGTACAAATCATCAATACTACTGTTGACATCCCAATTACCACCATTATCATCTCCATCATCACTACTATCATCATCTTCATTACCATCATCACCATCAAAATCATCATCATCCCCATCAAACATCATCACCATCACAATCACCATCACAATCCCAATAATCATCACCATCACAATCCTCATCATCATCACCATCACAATCACCATCATCATCACCATCACAATCATCATCATCATCATCACCACACAATCACCATCACAATCACAATCATCACCATCACAATCATCATCATCATCACCATCACAATCACAATCATCACCATCACAATCATCATCATCATCATCACCATCACAATCACAATCATCATCACCATCACAATCATCATCATCATCATCACCATCACAATCACAATCACCATCACAATCACAATCATCATCACCATCACAATCACAATCACCATCATCACCATCACAATCATCATCATCATCATCACCACACAATCACCATCACAATCACAATCATCACCATCACAATCATCATCATCATCACCATCACAATCACAATCATCACCATCACAATCATCATCATCATCATCACCATCACAATCACAATCATCATCACCATCACAATCATCATCATCATCATCACCATCACAATCACAATCACCATCACAATCACAATCATCATCACCATCACAATCACAATCACCATCACAATCACAATCATCATCACCATCACAATCACCATCACAATCATCATCATCATCATCACCATCACAATCACAATCACAATCACAATCATCATCACAATCACCATCATCATCACCATCACAATCACAATCATCATCATCATCACAATCACCATCATCATCACAATCACAATCATCATCACCATCACCATCATCATCACCATCACAATCATCCTCACCATCACATTCATCATCACGATCACAATCATCATCACCATCACAATCATCGTCACCATAATAATCATCATCATCATCACAATCATCATCACCATTACCATCACAATCATCATCGCCATCACAATCATCACCATCACAACCACCATCACCATCCCCATCACAATCATCATCGCCGTCATCATTACTCCTGCAGACTGACCTGCTTCTGTAGTTGTCCGGTTGGAATGCTTCTGAGGAGCTGGAGGTGTGAGTTGAAGGTTTGCACTTTGGTAAGTGGCTTCTTCAAGAGGACTTCTACAGGGGTGAAAGTGGTAAGATACAGATGGATTGGAGTGAGAAAGATATATCAGGTACAAGCACTTACATTTGAATTACCCCAGTATTAAGTACCACAATAATTTGTTGGCACCAGCCTCAATGGTGAGGTTCCATGATAATAGATATTGTGGTAATTCTCTTGGTACCATTCTCATTCATGAACTACCATAGTGTTTCTGGTTAGCATGCTCATATCTATCTAATACTGGAATAGAGGAAGAAGACTGAAGATGTGTCAAGACACATGAGAAATACACTGCTGTATAGTTCACACTCAAATCTTGCATGCATACTGTGTATTTGAATTACACCCTAGATACCACAGTACCGGTATTATTCATGATGTATTTTGTATTCACATTTACGAATTACCACATGATATACTACGGTAAATCACTGTCAATTCACTTTTCCAAAAAGAAGGAACAGTGAGAGGAATAATGATGTCAAAGCTCACACCGTTTTCTCCTTCCTTTTTCATGTATAACATATCTATATATCTATATACTTGATAAGTTGTGTGAATTAATCATTCAAAAACTAGAGAAGCACTCTGAGAGCGCAGACCTCCGCCAAGCATGCAGCCCATTTCCACCCGCACTGGGGCCCGTTGCATAAAAGTTACTATTATGGTAACTTTGCCATCCAATTCAATTCTTGATTTTGATTGGCTGTTGGGTGTTGTTGCCATGGTAGTTACCATTGGATGGCAAAGTTACCATAATTGTAACTTTTAACTTGTTCTTCCACAGAGATCAGTGATTTCCACCCATACGTACTGCATTGTGTGCTGAAAGCCGCCCGATTTCCCAATATAGAAGCCTTTGTTACGTCATAAACCCTCAGCTGCACAGCGCGCCTCGCCCTAGCAGAAACTAGAGCATGCACTTAGTGCGTGCATGCAAACCTCAAATACACGCAGCCTGAACTCCCAAGTTCATTGACCCTACCTGCCAAAATATAAAAAATCCTTCATAAATTCCCCAAAAATTATCGGATCACTACCAAAAGTTAATCGTTTGTTACTTGTGTCATTCTAAACCTTTCCTGTAAGTTTCATCTCAATCTGTTAACTACTTTTTGAGTTATTTTGCACACGGACAAACGAACGAACGAATGAACGAACTAACTAACAAACAAACAAACGGTAACGAAAACATAACCTCCCCCTTGGCGGAGATAATAAAATGATTAATCACTTCTAGGTTTTCTCTTCACAGAAATCATAGGAGTATGCTACAAATATTTCATTTACATGTCTTTTTTTAAGCAAATACCAGATTTAAAAAAAAAAAAAATCCTCAGTCTGGTAGTCCCATGCAAACTCTTTAGACATTTAAAAAAAAAAGGACAAAAAAAAAACACATATATGTCTGTGCACCACTAACTCAATTTTAGAGTATAGCCATGAGGATTTGAAGATAGAAAGATGTAAACCAGCTCTTTGTATTGTCCTCACACCATGGGAAAATGCTGTGATGGTGTTACAGAAACTGAAACACACAACATCATAAAACATATTTTGCGCCTTTCTGCCTTGCTTTGTCTTCTCCCCATAAACTGAATGAATACTTTCCGGATCTGAAGCGGAGAGGCTAAATTTTGATTTAAACAACAGCGTCTGACGAGTATCGACCAATCATTATCAAGCTTGATTAAGAGCTGACATCCGACATGCATTCCAGACAGAGAGAGATGGATAAAAAAAAGCAAGCGGATGAAGAGAGTAAGAGAAATAGAAAGGGAGAGAGAAAATAGATGCTGTATGATAAACACATCTCAAATGACTTTTCTCTTTCACTTTGGTGGTAGCAATCATTGCTTTATCTCATCAGGAAAGACACCAGGCAAACACATTTCTCCATTTCCTCCAATTTCCCGCCAAGAGGTATCATGTAAACCATCCAGAGTGAAAGAAACGGGAAGAGGTTGATTCTGATAATCACAAACATGCTAACATTTTATCAATGACAGACACATCACTTAAAAAAGATTTTTCACCTACAAAAATAATCTTTTAAGAAAAAGGTATTTCAATGCTACATGTACCCCTTAATTTCCATGTAATTTCAATCCGATGTGATTCGCTGCATTTGCGTTTCATTCAATGAGGCAGTCATTATCTTACAATAATGTTGGTTTCAGCAATACTGATGTCGGTTAACTCTTTATGTGCCACGTTCGCACGTCCAACTCAGTCGACGGCGTGCCAATTTCGCATATTCTGCTCAACAAACAAAGCCGCTAAAACTGATCGATAAATCGCTAATCCCGCGGTACAATCAAAACATTTCTGACGCTTTTGTTCCTCTCACATACGGATTGTATTCTATGTGGTGAATGACTATCAAGGGGTGTTCCCAACTAGATTTTGCATGTACACTTTAAGTTTCTATCACTATTTTATGTACAAAAGTCATTCCTTTACAGTAATGTAGCAACTGGTAATTCAAAAGAAAAATTGAAAATAGAATTGTTATACATTGTATATGGAAGCAAAGTTTGGCATTCCTCTTTAACTTTGCTCACTATTATGTCCAGCTTAACAGAAATTTGTAGAAGTTATACAGATTGGAAAAACAGAATTCTTTCTCTAAGCATGACTATCTTCATGTCTCAGAATAACGTGGCACACAGGGGGTTTCCACCATGGCACATAAACAGTTAAGCATAAATGGGCTTAAGTGCTAAATTGCCACTATATCTCATGGTCAGCAAATATAGCAACAGCACATGCAGTTTGTAATTGGGTCAAAACTTCAGTTTCTGTCAAAACGAAACATGAATAAATGTATTTAACAAAGAACTATAATGGTATGGAGTATACAAATATTAAAGAGTACATAAAAATCTTTCTCTACTCAGGAAATCAGCTAAACCTGCTAGACAGACCATAAGTCTTCTATGATTATTACTGGTACTAAACTATGGTTCCAAGAAGATAATGTATGTACTCCTGACTTGATTATTAAAATAACATGTTAAAAAGATTTTTTTTTTTTTTTTTTTTTTTTTTTGGGGTGCAGGGGCTTTTATGTACTATGACCAGGTTATCATATAACTTGTTTATGGAAACTATGCTTTCTTTCCTTAAGTTGTAATATATGTGTTAATGACATAAAAGAGGGAAAGATATCAAGTTTCTTTCCCATCTCTTTGTTAGGCAGGGGGTCTTACTGGGCAATATGTCTTGATGGGAGAGATATAGGAAAGAATGAGAGAGGCAGGAATGAGACTGGGATTGTTGGAAAAAACTTACCGATAATGAAGCCTATCGTAACATCATCTGGAAGACGAATTCTATTGCACATTTTCTCAAACGTTCCGCTACTGTAGGATCAAAAGAAGAGAACAGGAGACAAAGAGCAGAGAGAATTGATAAGTCCAAATATTTTTGGTCATTGCAATGGTTATAATCTCACGGTTTGCAGTTTGTAATGATAATATTTTGCAGCAGCAACAGCACAATTATCACACGCATTTCACAATAAACATAATTAAGAAATGATTTTTTTTTCTTTCGACATTTGAAAACTCTCTTAAGCTAGCACTCGCATGACAAGGAACAAACATATGTCACATGTACAGTCGTGACATGTTAATCAAGATTTACATGCAGGAAGGGGGAGGGGAGGGAGAACCTGTGTACACATACCACATGCCATTCTGCATTGAACTGACAGACACTTAAGTGCTATTCAGAAGACACTCATATTTGATGGACTTTGCAAACATTGCCCCCAGTAGAGTGGGCCAGCTTTTCAACTGACAAGGAGCTAGCATCTACCAAAGATGTCCTCATCAAGATGATGAGTGGTCTTCCAGACTCAGACCCCATTTGACAGAGTTGCCCAAATCTTACACATTCATGAACGGTAGCAAATATCATGATGTGGTATCTCAAATGGACAAAAACAAATTACTGAAAAGAGCAAGATTGTGCCATTGTGATTATTCACAACGGAAGGTACATACATTAGACCAGAAACTGTTGATGTCCTAAAGACCGTCAAGAACTTTGTGATGTACATTGTTTGGTGATGGTAAAATCAATATTTACATATTTGCCAGTTGGGTATGGAACACACATCTATTTCATTTGGGGAGTCAAGCAGCTTTTTCTTTGGACATAATCGCTATTAAGTCTAAATGGGAAAAATGCAGTCTCTAATTCTCACTCATCACTTTCCACTTAAGTCCCCCACAAGTACCCTTCACGCCCCACTGGGTACCCTCTTCAAGTACTCCCTGTTTGTTTCAAAAATTGGCTTCACAAGAAACTTGTTACACTAAAGGAGCACAAGGGCGCATTTGAACGCCCTGGGAGGAGGTAGCTGTAGGCGTAATCGTGGGGGAATTTTCTTATGCTGCGGCACGCACATAGTTCTTTGTGTCATCATAGTTCGCAGGTGGAGAAATGATGTGCTCCATTTACACCCGTACACCAGGGCACAGGTTAATCAACACATTCCACACCATACCCCCTCCCCTCATCTTAGCCCCTCCGTGGTGTAGAAGCTATATCAGCCCCCCAGCTTCGTTTGGCTACTGAAAGGGAATCATATAGGACCCTACATTGTAAGAAACACTGCCCCAGCTTTGTTCTGAACAGTTCATTTCCTAATGGTCTGAAAGTTGTGTGTCCCCAAGCACTAAAACTTGCAACTATGTGAATTATCAAACATTTGTTTGTGTCATTTGGGAAACCCCCCCCCCCCCGAAATAAAAAAACAAAACAAAACAAAAATAGTTAACACATCTTTTGGATTCAGTGTTGTTTTTTCATATGCTTGACAAATTGAAAAGTCTTGTTGATAGTGCTGATATCAAATTGATCATGCAGTATGGTTCGGGAGAAAATTTGAAGCCCTTTCAGACAGTAATACAACATCAGAACATGTTTGCAGGCGTGCTCACAAAGTTCATCCTAATCACGATAATTCTTGTGCATCTGAAAGCAAGGCAGAATCACATTTCTATACACCATATTCTTCAAATCACGCCCGCAAGTATCTCACTTACTCAAAGAGTCAAGACTTTGCAATGTGGTAGTTGTATGAAGCACCATCTGCAGTTTGCAATGGGCAAGGAGAGTCTGAACAGGCTGTAACTCTTAAAAAAACCCGCACCAAGGTTCAAACTCCCGTGCCAAAATTCGACTGCACGCAAAAGCATCGGTTTCCACATGTAGCTGGCGGTCGAATCTTAGATGGCCTTTTGGTCAAATTCTGAGTGGTTTGCTTTTAATGTATAGAGAAGAAACGCATCCCGCAAATGCAATAATGATTTAAAACCCGATATTTTTGTTGTCGGCAACATGATCTCATTGAGCAATGGGAGTGTTCATTAAAAAAAAACAACAACAAGGAATCTGGATCTATGTGCACATAGAGAGGGCGGGACTACATACTGGAAAACAACATACACCCAACAGCTGCAACATGCTGATAATCTATTAGCACCACTGACAGATTTTATTTAGCTGCATTCCCCGCGGCTGATTATTAGCCGCAGAACATCGCAGGGGCGGCAGTCAAACATGCTGAGTCACAGGATGATTTACCGCTCGGAGGAAACGAAATGAGGGCTGCAGCTTTTTATTCCCAGGGACCATCCATCTGTCTTAAACTGCGTGACCAACTTTTATAAAGCTTTTTGATGATTAATTAAGGAAAAAAATACCATCCAATCAAGCAATGAAGAACAAAATTTTGCAAGGCACACTTACATTACCAAAAAACAAAAAATGGTAAAAAACAGAGTTTTTCAATTTACCATTCACACTGCCAGAAAAACTGGAAAATGAATGTTTCGTCAAGAAGTGTGCATGTGCAAGATAAGGATTAAATATTCAGGTTTTTCGGTAAATAGTATTCATGCGCAATTCACCATTGTCTTTGAGTGTAGGCAGGCAGGCAGGAAATCCCCTAGCTACAACCTTTCAGAACAAGCACTTTCAAATACCACCTGATGTCGTACTCCACACAGTTGTTGCTGCGAATGACGGCATTAACTACAAAGGGCAACCTCTGCCTTTAACAGTGCTGTCAATCATCAATCAAGTTACTTGCCCATAGCTGCAACTGTGTTTATCAACTTTCCATGTTTGAAACACATCTCAACACCCACTATCAAACCGCATTTGCAAACATCTTTCAGATCACATTTCTTGAACTGTTGCATTTATCATCTTGATCATAAGTTGAGAGGACCTTGTCACTGTGTATCTCCATTACGCAGTTTGACCTCACTAGCAGAGATCGTACCTGCTATATGTAGGTAGGAGATACATGTATGAACGCATTTCAAAATGATGTTACATTTACCCTCTCTACAGATACGCGTTTCTGGCTCATATGCATTTGTGATCGCACTTTTATCGGCATTTCAGAAACACATTTCTAAACCCATAATCAAAACAGCTTTATGTTCATCAACTGCATAAAAAAAAAATCCCTGAAAGTTGTTTGAAAACCGTAATTCTTTGCCAGAAGTGAGTTGATAAATGCACACTAATGACAGCAAAAACAACAGAGAACAACCTCTGCCTTTAAAGGACAAGTTCACCTTTATCAACATAAGGAATGAGAAAATGTAGCAATATTACTAGAACACATCATTGAAAGTTTGAGGAAAATCGGACAATCCGTTCAATGTTGAATTTTCTTTACATTTTCTTTATACTGTTGTACTCATATGACATTACAAGCTGTAATAGTCTCCTCGTCCAGCAGTTCCAACACAAAAATTTTAAAAATTCATAACTTTTGCATTGATTGTCTAATTTTCCTCAAACTTTCACTGATGTGTTCTACTAATATTGCTGCATTTTCTCAATCTTTATGTTTATGAAGGTGAACTTGTCCTTTAACAGCAGTGTCAATCATGAATCAAGTCGCTTACACATACTCTGTGATGATTGACTTTCTCACAAACACAGACCTGGCACTCCAAACTATCCTCATCCCATGTCTCTATCACAAAGTGGCTTCGATCCCCCGGAAATTATACAAGTCTTGGGGGCTGGCCTGGCATCATTGTAGACTGCCCTCAGTCAACCCAATTAGAGTAAACTTGACCCTTTCAGGGAGCTCTGGTGAATAGGGACATGGGGATTATACCTAATCCAGATTGGTGGTTAATCCAGGCAAATGCCCTGCAGTCTGATTCAATTTTAATCCCCCGGCTATTGCTTCCACTACACAGCCCCATGCCAGCAGGGAGGCCTCCGAGAGGCAAGTTGTGCCAGTTATAATACGATGTGATGCTTGTCTCAGAGTTTGACACTTTGGCATAAAACTCATTCATAATCACGTTACTGTAGCGCATTTTTAAATAATGCGGTTACGGTTACAGAGACTTGACATAGAAGCGAGTCTCTATACACCAACCACTTACTGCAACTAACAACATTCCATGCAATAGTTGTGTCTCTCAAACCCTATATGGCCCGTCAATCAAATGTGCAACTCTCGATACGGCAATATGCACGAGTATGTATTTGTGGACACGCATCGTGGTGGAAGTCACGGTCGAGCCAAGGTTTTCTTCCTCCGTCATGTTTTAAGAGGTCGAACCGTTCAGACTGCAAACAGGCACGAGAATTGGGCTAAACTCGACTGGAAAGCATTGATCGCCACAGCACGAGTGGCCGAACAAGCTTTGAGATACACGTTTTAGGAGGAACAGGACAAGGTTTGTGTTCAAACTTCCAAAATGAAAGCATGAAGTGTGTTTCTATACACATTTACAAACAAGTTCTTTGCCAAGCTGCAAGAGCTCCCACTAGTGGCAAGATATAATTTTATTTTTGCAGAGGGCATGGCCCAATGCATCTCACCCAACACAAATCAATCTGACTCATATTTCTGCAAAGGAATTACTGCAAAGAAATCGCAATCAGACATGACTGAACACTAAATGAAGCAAGGAATGTATTTTTTTTTTTCAGGGCGGCCAAGTACAGTAAGCTGTTTGCAGCATGAAACTTATCATTATTTGCACATCCCTCCCTAAATTTGTTAGGGAACCAAAATGAGAATATCTTACGGTGATACATGGAATCACTGATATAGCATGCATCAAATGATTGGTAAAATAATCAATGAACTCCTAGATACTGTGCAACAATTAAATGCCCTTCTGACTCTAGAATTGTCAATTATCTGATGAAGTAACATGGAAAAGTTTAAAATAAAAGAATAAAACAGAAAGGGATACTGCCTTAAACCATGGCTCGACACTAACGGTGGCCCGGTGGCCCGGGGCCACCAAAAATGAAAGTCGGGCCATCAAATTTCAAAAAAGGGCAAATTTGGTGGCCCGCCTCGGGCCACCAAAATTTTTTGAAAAGTATGTCAATAAATTCGTAACTTTTTGCGCCGGAAATTAGCAGTTAAATTTGTTCAAAGGATGGATGAAAAGGACTGAATGAATGCCTGAGAGTGAGTGTTGCAAGTTTGTTGAAGTTTGTTTATGAGTAGATATGTCCAACTTCTAATTCTTACTCTCATAAATCTTAAATATTTGACTCATTAAAAAAAAAAGGACTTTTAATGTTTTTTATTGTTTTTTTTTTCGGGACACCAAATTTTTCTCTCGGGCCACCAAAAATTTGAAATTTAGGATTTTGGTGGCCCCATCGGGCTACCAAACAAAAAAGTTAGTATCGAGCTATGCTTAAACTCATCAAAGCCCTTTTTACACTTGTGTTTCTTAACCCCATACTTTCTCTGACCCAGGACTATCGTTAGTCCCATACCAATTTTTTCAGCTTTTTACACTCTCCAATAAATCCCGTACTAAGCTCTTGTCCTGGGCTAAGGAGAAAACTGACCTTTTTACACTCGTATTTCTTAGTTCCGTACTTTCCAAAACACATGAATATTCATGATTACGCTGTGCACTGTAAAAGTACACGCACGCACCGGCAGCACTTGATTACCTCGTTTCTGATTGGTCAGTGGGGGGTCGGACTTTGTCTCCGTCGCTTAGCCCCAGATTATTTTTTCATTCTGTTTACACTTGCTTGGGAGGTTATGGGAGAATGTAAAAAAAAAATGTGCTGTCAATTCTAGAATCAATTATAAATCAAGCATTTAAAAGATGCTTTTGAAAGTTCTGCAACCAAAACAATCCATTTTGTATTTTATGAACAAAAAAGGGCTCGAATAAAAATAATTGACTCTACTTTATGAAATATTACTAATGTCATGGAAAAATGATTTCAAGACGATCAGCACCAAATCACGAATTGTCAGTTCGGAGACTTACTTTAATGAGAAGTATTCTGCGTGAAACACCCAACTACAACAGGGG
The DNA here is from genome assembly GCA_033980235.1 of Diadema setosum. Classification (NCBI taxonomy): domain Eukaryota; kingdom Metazoa; phylum Echinodermata; class Echinoidea; order Diadematoida; family Diadematidae; genus Diadema; species Diadema setosum. Next base: position 29,345,821 of record CM067064.1, on the reverse strand, counting down.
TGCCCCATCCTCTCCAATTCCTTTAATTAACTGAGGGGAGGCAGGCCGTGGAGCGGGAGATTAATGGTAAGCACTACTTGTTCCTTGATTGGGCATCCTCCTGGACATCTTTCAACCTCTCTTTCAGTCTTACCCCTATCCCTCCTCCCCCCCCCCCCCCTCATCATTGACATTTACACACTGCTAGCATATAGGGCCTAATGTGCAAGCCAGTAAGCCGTACGGATGATGAAGTACTAGTCACTACAGTCATTTCATTCTGTCTGTCTGACAGCTTATTGCAAACTGCATATGAACAGACCGGTCACATGAATCCGGAGGCAAGTCGGAATGCATGACCAGTCGTGCAACTCGACATTGCATGCTATGCGATCAGACTACACAGCTTACGACTGTACCGGCATCAGTACATAAATCTGTAGCATGATGGGCTGAAAGTCCACAATCGGTTGTGAAAATTCGACTTGTCATATCTTCACAACCGGCATCACAAACAAGTCACACAAATGAAAACTGGCAAGGCTGATGACGTCACACTGCCGGTCGCTATGTTGTACAACTGCTGAATCGTGGCAAAGTCATGTAGTGTGCAGTGGACTTCAGAGAATTTGACCAACTTCAATACCATACATCAGTCTAAATTACAGTAAATGAAAAATATTAAGTCCTACATCATAGCAAATTATGCCTGCTGCACAGGAGCTAAATCAAGACTGGGTAAAATGTTTGGCAGGAATTGCATATTTTTAAGGTGTTTTGTCAGTCAAAATGGAAAAAAAAAAAGAAGATCACTAATGGTGATCCAGGATGTCATTATTTATGTTCTTGGCAGAGTGGCATGGTTAGATAATCAATTCTGTCATGTGAATCATGTTTACTCCCACTCATTGACAACAGAAAGAAATGCCCTAGGGCAAAGCAATCATCAAAATTTCCTCTAAGTACATATAGAACATGGCAACAATTTGCCAATTTGGACAGCCCCTTTTTTCCCGAAAGTTTGCCAAAAAGGTTTCCAATGCTCTGAAGAGGTACTGACATCAATGTGACTAATCATCACATGAAAGTGATTGCGAGAGATTGTCACGAAATTCTTGCACATGCAGAGGAAAAATGCCAAATACATTTTTAAAGGGATGGTATAGTACTGGGGGAGATGAGTACCGGGCTTTTTTGTTTTTGTTTTTTGAGATAAGATACCAAGAACCCACTTATGAAAGAGTACAGAGCACACCATTATAAGAGAAATTCAACGTTTGTTGAATGAAAATTTTGGTTTTGGAATGGCTGAGACATCCAAAAAAAGCATAACAAAGCAATCCAAATAAAAGTTGGGTCCCATCTTTTATTAGTATTGCTCTGTTTTGGATATCTCAGCTACTTAAAAAAACAATTTTCATCAAATAAATATTGAATCCCTCTTGGAATTACATGCTCTTTCATATTTCATAAGAGGTTTCTCATTATCTCAACAACAAAAAATGTTAAAAACCTGAAGTTAGGTCTCAGCCTAAACTATACAATCCCTCTAAACTTAGTATAAAAAAAAAAACAAGAGAAAAGGGTGGGGAATTATCTTGATCAACCCTATCTATTGCCAGAAGGCAAGCACAGTTCTTGACCCAACACACATTTTGCAAGCATGTAGTGTAGAAAGGAAAACATGCTTAGCATAAAAAAAAATCCACACAAATTACTGGAGGAGAGAGACAGAGAGGCACGCAGACACCCTGCTCTTGCCTAGCAACCATCGTCGGGTGTCGGCTCTCATCAGACCCATCAGCCACTAAAACTGAAGTGATTACCCTGGGTCCATCTTCAGAGGATGAGGAGGAGGATGTCTGCTCTCCTCCGTGGTATGAGGGTAAATGGCCTTCCGTGTATGCAACGACAAGTGCACAAACATAAATTTTTGTCCAGAAACGCAAAACAAATTTCAAATTAACCACTTGCCAGTTGACAATTTCTGAAGGAAGAATGGGAGACAGATCTTCCCTGATTTATTAGCTAATATCATGGCAAGTGCTACAATAGTCAACCCCTTGGCAGAAATGTCAACTTCCATTCAAACATTTCATGAGGTAGACAGGGCATTACCTCCATATGATCTGCAGAGGTAACAGTCATTTGGTTGGGGGGGGGGGGGTTCTCAACTTATGTTGGATACCATTTTGTATATAAGAAAAATACAGCTTCAAAGAAACAAATAAACATAGAAACCGGTTCTCAGAAACAAAACATTTGAAATAATTGTCAAAGATACAGGAGCATAGACATTCATGAAGCTGGAATTGGATCTCACCACAGAACTGAAAAATGAAATAAATTGCTTTGCAATATAAGACATGCAACACTGATTACAGTTGAATGGCCGTCCAGAGAAATGTGGATCTGTGTCTTGGATCAGTGGAATGGGGCGTAGGAGGTACAACTCGGCCCTCATAAAAATGCATGGATGCTGCCAAAGAGCGCATCACCACTCATGAGTGGTGGCACAACCATCATCCCTCAGCCTCCCCCTTCCTTCCCCCTGCATCAGATACACTGTGATGCTATGCAGAACTGAGGCATGCGCTTCACAAAAAACAGGAACGTCAATACTATGAGTCTACTATTCTTCTGTTTTTTGTGTGTGTGATGCCTGATGGCCCATCAGCATGCTTCCATTTATAGAACTAAAAATATGTCAAATTGTTCTCTTATTTGCTCACTGCCACATAAAGTTGAACCAGCTTTACAAAGTATAAATGATGCCAGGCCATGGAAGCATTAGCGCAGCCATTGACTGGTGGCAATGCATAACATACCTCTCTATTCTTTGTTAACACTACATTTAATGTGCACTGGTGCTGTTTATGGGGGAATAGTCGTTTTCCTGCACAAAATACAAACTGCTACAGTCTGACAAGTATAATCACACTATGAATGAAATACGTATTATGTTTTATCTGTCTGATTTGTCTATCAATATTAGCTATGATGTGTCAATTAGTATAATGTTTCTGATCTACCTCACTACCTCCCTTTCTATCTATCTATCAATCTCACTCTCTCTATCTATTCATCTATAATCTATTTTACTATCTCTATCTCTTCTACTATCTATCTATCTATCTATCTATCTATCTATCTATCTATCTATTTATCTATCTATCTATCATCTATCTATCTATCAATCAATCAATCAATCAATCAATCTATCTATCTATCTATCTATCTATCAACCTATTTATCTATCTATCTATCTATCTATCTATCTATCGATCTATCTATCTTGTATCTATCATTCTTCCTACCTATCTTTGTCTACCTGTCTACATACTTACTTATCTTATCATTTATCTGGATGGATACAGAAGAGATCCTGAAACTATCTCAGTCTTCTATATTCTCTGCGTCTACTCGGCACTCTATCTTTCAATATATCTATCTAAATAGGTATAAACCTATGCTGTGTTATCTGTCCACTTTGATTTTTTTTTTTCATCCCTCTAATTCCTTCATCACAACCATAATTCACGACACCTCAACATCTTGATGTTATTCATTGTTACCATGTGATTCTTAACAAACTTCCGATTGTTGACAAGATGGCCGAATTTAAGGGGGGGGGGGGGGCGGGAAGGCAGCAACCCAGTTTGCCATTTTTGTCATCAATACAAGAAATGTGGAGGAGGTTTCTCGGCAGAGGAGAAAGGCTTGGAGGTTTCTCAGGATTCGGTGTCTTCTGGTTTCCACATCAGCTGGTCTGCATCCCGCCACCTTCTTCCAACAGGTGGCGATTGCATCCTGGCTGGCACCTACCCAAGATGTTCGCTGAGGAGCAGGAGGTCAAAGCAACTCAGAAGAGAAAGATACATAGAAAGAAAGGGGAGAAGGCAAGGGATAAGGAGAAATATACCCCCTGTTCACACACAAGCCAGTTTATACAAAAACTCCATAACGTATTATAGCTGACAGACCATTCAGACGCTAATCTTGACCGTTCTGGAAAACCTCATGTACATGCATAGTTTCCCATTGTACATGTTGTTACTGTTATGCCCTGCCAATGGACTAGTATATCGTTCTATGGTTGCCATACATTCAGACATGTAATGGACATGATGGAATGCTGATTTGTCATCAAGTTCTAGTTTGAATTGATGCTCTCTCAATTTTTTTCATTTATACACATTGTGCCGTTATACATTGTTTCGTTAGTCAGCGTTCAGATGTGTAAATTCATCATATAGTTATACCGTTTTAGAATAATTTTTGTGTCTGAACACCCTGCGAGTGAGAGACGGGGGGGGGGGGGGGGGGGGAACCCTGTAACCCTTTCATGGAAGTGATGATGCTGTCCAACCACTAGTTGCCCCCAAACCCACCTGAAAAGAACCCCTCCCTGCATCCTGTAAATCCGGTCCTTGTTTTCTCTAGAGTCTACATGGCTTTTCCCTCCACAAAATATGCCAAACTCTGGGGTCAAAACTTTTCTTCCGTTCCTATCATTCATACCTTCACCTCTCAGACTGGTGATCAATCCTGCTTCATCAGCCCGGATTAAGTTCAACAAGCAAACACAAACATACTTTTGTTGGCTCCATCAGTTTTCACCCCAGATGACTTCATCCAATTCTGCCAGCTTGAGATCCATCACAATAGTATCTTTCATCCCGTGCCATACCTGGTTCCTTTCTATGTTTTTGTGATTCCATCCTGCACTTCTCTTTGACTTATACATCAAGTAGTCTATCTATCTATCTATCTATCTATCTATCTATCTGTCTATCTGTCTGTCTGTCTGTCTGTCCCTACCTACCTATCTGCCTACCTGGATCTATCTATCTATCTATCTATCTATCTATCTATCTATCTATCTATTTGTCTGTCTGTCTGTCTGTCCCTACCTACCTATCTGCCTACCTTGATCTATCTATCTATCTATCTATCTATCTATCTATCTATCTATCTGTCTGTCTGTCTGTCCCTACCTACCTATCTGCCTACCTGGATCTATCTATCTATCTATCTATCTATCTATCTATCTATCTATCTATCTATCTATCTATCTGTCTGTCTGTCTGTCTGTCCCTACCTACCTACCTATCTGCCTACCTGGATCTATCTATCTATCTATCTATCTATCTATCTATCTATCTATCTATCTATCTATCTATCTGTCTGTCTGTCTGTCTGTCCCTACCTACCTATCTGCCTACCTGGATCTATCTATCTATCTATCTATCTATCTATCTATCTATCTATCTATCTATCTATCTATCTATCTGTCTGTCTGTCTGTCTGTCCCTACCTACCTATCTGCCTACCCGGATCTATCTATCTATCTATCTATCTATCTATCTATCTATCTATCTATCTATCTATCTATCTATCTATCTATCTACCTATCTATCTGTCTGTCTGTCTGTCCCTACCTACCTATCTGCCTACCTGGATCTATCTATCTATCTATCTATCTATCTATCTATCTATCTATCTATCTATCTATCTATCTATCTACCTATCTATCTGTCTGTCTGTCTGTCTGTCTGTCCCTACCTACCTATCTGCCTACCTGGATGCCAATCTGTAATTTCTTTGTCTGTCTATCTACATCTACCTACCTATCTATCTTTCTAGTTATCTATCTATCTACCTACCTACCTACCTACCTGGATGTCAATCTGCATGTCATTTGTACATAGGGCCTATGTATGCATGCATGTATGTTTGTAGGTATGTATACATATGTGTGTGTAGCTATCATGTATCCATCTATATAGGCCCTACTTGTCTACCTAAGTAACGTCTTCTGATCTTTCTTTAGTTCTCTTTGTCCTTTACTTTCACTTCTCACTGCTTGTTTCAACAGTATAGGAGTGCAAATCCTGTTTCTTGTGAGTTCCCTTTCCCATGATGTCCTCGTGAGTCATGCAGAATTCCATGGACACGGAAACAGAAAATCATCATCATCTGATTCTCAATTGCAGAGAAAAAACACAAAATTTTTAATAATGATTGGTACTTGTGGTCCCCGCTGGATGAAGTTCTCCGACAAATTCCTACCTCTGACAGACTGCCACGCCAACATGAAACATACTCCAAATGTTTGTCAATCCTGCATCCATCCTACCACTTCGGCAGAAACTGAATATTGCTGGGAAAGTGGGCACCAGATAAGTTGGCCTACGCAAGCTCTTCTTGAGAGAGATAAGAAAAATCAAGTCCCTTTCCACAACTTCTGACTCATTTTCCATATATTTCTTCTTTTTTTTTGAGGAAAGCTAGCTGGCTGAACAAGGCTTTTCTCTGTACTGCTCGCTAAACTCATTGGCAAAATCCAATCACTGCTTCAGCAACTTTCTCAGAGAAGAGTTTGATGTCCCACATGTCAACATTTTAACCTCAGGATGAACGCATGCACGCAACAAAAATGTCCCGATCAGAGGTACAAGTTTCAATCACATGTATATACAAGAACCAGCAAATCCTTTTTGTTAGATTTTCTCTGGAAGGTAACAATAAAAAACAAATTCTGTTTCGTCAATCATCCATTTTGGCGCACATGTAGGAAATAGGCTACTTATTTGACTTCCACTTGATTAAATGGCAGTTTATGAAAAGTCAAGAAACCTCCTCACTATGAATCGTAGGACCACACCCTTGCTAAAGACAAACAAGTAAAAGTAAAAACATGTGCAGCAAATGAAGAACAAGAAATTGCAAATAAAATTGGTGATCCCAAGTATTCATCAATGATCAACCAAAACGATAATAATGCAAGAGTCAAGAGCTAACTTTACAGCTATTACTTGCCAGAGAAGTATTGTTATTGTAATAATGATTGTAATTTGTTATTAGAATGACCAGATCATACACACAGTACCTCCAAAACCGTGATTTGAATAAAACATTCTTGAAAGGAGGCACAGATAAATCCATTGCGCCATGGCCATGAGTGGCCTCTATGCATCTACCCTCAGTATAAACTATCATACTCTTGTTGCACACAGTTCATCGCTGGCAGTGGTTGTACGGCCACGAAGCTCTGCCTTCCAAATCATGTACACAAGAATCTAGACTGTGATTTGAGTAATTTTTTAATCATTATTATTAAAGAATTCATCTCCAGATTAGAAGTTAAATATGTGATTGTAATTTGACTTCATGATTTTAGTTTGGTCGCACATGTCTGAAAAATTTCACAATTTCGATTGATTTTTTTTCACAAGAATCATCACTCAAATGACAAATTTGCTATTGTGTGAAACCCCTCTTATAGACGGTGAAGAATGTACACTCCATTATAAAGGTGTGCGTAAGCATGAGCACAAGGCCAAACATTTCACGCAATGCCTGCACCAGATTCCAACATTATCATGCTGTCTTTTACAAAGTGATATCGAAACGTTTGCCAGGTGTATGCATTCAGGCCACGAAGCTCTGCCTTCCAAATCATGTACACAAGAACCTACACTGTGATTTGAGTAATTTTTTAATCATTATTATTAAAGAATTCATCTCCAGATTAGAAGTTAAATATGTGATTGTAATTTGACTTCATGATTTTAGTTTGGTCGCACATAGCCGCATTTACACCTACTAACATCGCGATTTTTAAAATCGCGATATTTTGGTTCCACCATTTACACTTGCGCAAAAGCATGCGAAGTTTGAGCTTCACGAAACATCGCGATTTTTGGGTCGGTAGTGCGCATGTGTAATTGACCTCCTTTCAACACGGTAGCTGAGTGGAAGCGTGTGCTATTTCTGTTCGTTTTCACTGCAGTGCAGTAGATTTTGTTCACAGCTAGCTGGTTGGAACGTTGAGCAAGGGCTTTTTATCAGTACAATGCACACATAAATTTGTGTTTCTCGAGAGTGTTTACTTACGGTAAAACACATACGTATCACATATGTAGTAGGTGTGTAAAACTTCATCTAAGTATGGAAAACTTGATGAAAGCAGCATTCAGGAGGATCATGAAATTTTGCCGTTATGACGAAAGTGAGAAGTAGGACTTGGAAGTTAGGACTGGTATTTTATCAGGCGACAGCAAGAACTCACCATTGTTTAACCGACACTTGTTACGTACTCCTGTATTCACAAACAACGTACAATTTATACCGAGAGCAGTATGGGCACTCCCACAATCAACGCATTTCTGGGAGAACATTATTTTGTTAAGTCGTCATGGGGTGATGATACATGGTTGGAAAACTTCAAGTTTGCTACTAGTTTTCACATACTAGTTTCATCAGGGAGAGGGAGGTGAGAGACCACGAGCCGATCGAGGATCGCCGTTTAGACCTGTACACTGTAGCCGTGTACTAGTACTCTGGCCAGTGACCGACGTACACTCTGCACGTTCCAAAGAGGGATCGGGAGCGCGCGTAAACTCCCGGTGCAATCCGATACCGAAAGTCACGTGATGAAAAATCGCAATATTTCTGCAGCTTGGGTTTACACTCGCTAACTTCGCCTCAAACATCGCAATGTTTCAAAAAATCGCACTCCGGCTGGCGATTTTTCTGGCGATGTTTCGAGGGCGTTTGGGAGTAATTGCTTAGCAACTTGCACCCAAATGTCGCGATTTTAGAAAAATTGTGATTTTTCCAAGCAAGTGTAAATGGGCCTCATGTCTGAAAAATTTCACAATTTTGATTGATTTTTTTCACGAGAATCATCACTCAAATGACAAATTTTCTATAGTGTGAAACCCCTCTTATGGACGGTGAAGAATGTACACTCCATTATAAAGGTGTGTGTAAGCATGAGCACAAGGCCAAACATTTCACGCAATGCCTGCACCAAATTCCAACATTATCATGCTGTCTTTTACAAAGTGATATCGAAATGTTTGCCAGGTGTATGCATTCAGTGCGTGCCACTCAACCACCCCCCCCCCAAAAAAAAAAGGAAAGGAAAGAAAATTTTAAGGGCATGTGTTTGTGAATGATCTCCTCATGGTATCTTTGTAGCCATTGTCTCAACGACTTCCTTCTTTCTAATAAAATAAATCCGAACACGGTGATGAAGACGCAAGTTTCATAACCTTTGACTTCCTGCGAGCATCGCCACGTGAGCATCAAGTGTCTGCCGGGATTCGAACATGATACTACGCCTCCCTAAACACAGGAACCGACACTTTTTTTTTTTTTGCATGCAGAGCATCAAAAGTGGCTCTCAGAGCACTTGGTGTTAAAGAGTTTTGTAGATGGTTTTAAGGGAAATAAGACAGGGAAAGACTTTGGCATCATGTGATGACTTTGTAAAACACAAAGACGAGAGAAAAATCCATTCCAGCAGATTCGCTGGCATGGCATTGCATGCCCTGAGGACAATAGCGAAGTAGTCACTTGACTGTAACATGATACATACAACACTCATCTATTGTTCCCTGTATGAAATGACAGTAACTCATGATGTAGAAGAAGAAATTATACCAGAACCACTAAAAATGCCCCTAGTTGGTATACTAACATATTGCAGATCTTCAAATACATCACTGGATCCGTATGTTTAATTGCCATAATATTTTGCTCAGATTTCTTTTCGATATCTGTTGTTTTACACTGGTATGTGCATTCAGATTTTTTTTTTCATTAAACAAATAAATGGCTTCATGTATAGTTGGAAAAAGAACTCATGATTCAACCAAATACCCTAGTTATTCTCAGTTGGACTTGACAGTTGTAAGAACTCCAATGTCCCTGCTCTAAAGTTTTATCACTTGTATGGCAATTATCCTTCATTTTTACAATAAGCTGAAAAATAAAACCACCAAGCTGTAGTGAATTATGACAACAGCTGTTGGTCTATTGCTTCTATCATAATGGCATGATCATATGATTAACTTCAAAGAATGCAGCTCAATTCTTTGCTCTCCCTAAAGGAATAAAAAGGGTCAGAACTGTAGTGCAGGTGTTACTGATTAGACATTGGTTGTTTTAGAAGGATGATTCATGCCACAAAATACTCTCTTCTTTTTTTTTCTTTTAACCAACAGAGCAAGGACACTGAAGAGGCCTCTAGTCAAAAGGTTTGCCAATATTACACATACGACTTCTCAATAGAATTCATCAGTGGTTGTGCTTGAAACAGATAGGACTGAATTACCATAGGCATACATTCAGTGAAGAGTGTGTGTATGTGTGAGTGTGTGTGTGTAGGGGATTGGAGTGGTTGCAAATTAGAAGTGATAAACAATGGCTCTATTTGAATGCCAATATGTATTTTTAACTCAAGGAAATGCAAACACTAAGAGTCATCCAATAGGGGAAAGCCCGTAACCACAAATTTAAATCATGCATTCGCATCCCCCAATGCACGGCTCCATGAACACAACAATGTAGACCGCGCCATCACGCTCGCGATGCTTGGAGTGGCGGAACATAAAAATCAAAGAGAGCCCGTCATGGGACGTCGACCAAGCCGAACCAAGCACGCTTTCATCAGTCAATGCCTTCAATCGCTCAAATATGCCCAAATGAAAAGAGGCAAATGCAACACAACACAAAAACAATTCGACACATCAACACAACACTACATATTCTCCTCCCCCTGTTAGTAGTAGATTAAGGCTTTTATCCCCTCTGGCAATGTAGTTGTACACACTGCCAATGGCAGGTTGTAACATTGCGATTCTAAAGGCAACCGTACACTACACGACTTTGCCACACTTTACTGGTCGTACGACCTAGCGACCGGAAGTTTTGCATCACAAGCCTTGCCAGTTTCCAGTCGTGCGACTGGGTCGCAATGCCAGTCGTGAAGACTTGACATGTCGAACTTTTCACGACCGCTCGAGGAATTTTCAGCCAATCATGTTACAATATAATGAACTGGTGCCAGAACAGTCTCAAGCCAAGCTATGTGGTCTGATCGCATAGCGTGCGGAGTTGAGTCGCACGACTGGACGTGTGACCCGGCTTGCCTCCAGAGTCATGCAACCGGTCAGATTGCATAGTGTGTGGTATGTGGGCTTTAGAGAGTTAAACAACTGAAAAGATGCTGATAGTCATGGCAATAAAAATCAGAAAGCAATGAGATATGCATCTGCCGCTGTATGTCTGTTGGGAATTTAATAAGCCTTTCCTGGAAAACTTAGAATTTCCATAACTTTTTTCATTTTAGGATGGATTTTGACAAAATCTCTGACCATTCCTGTTCATCTGATTTCATTCAGTTTTGTTTATCTAACTTGAACATGGTGTAGAGTGGTGCTTTGCATGCTTTGAGTGAAGGTTGACACAGAAAATCCCCATAACGTCGTACACACTATTTAAAAGGCTCCTGGCACAAAAAGGGTTAAAGTGGGGAAAATCCTACTGCAGGAAGTATAAGGCCTACACGATGGTGACAAAAATTTACCTAAATGGTGCCACCATGATTAGTTTCACAGCCAACATATCTCTCTCTTTCTAAGCTATATTGTTACAACACTAGAACACTAACATCTCCCTCTCTTCAACACAAACACACACACACACAAAAAACCAAGACAATAAATCTCTATTGCTTCTATCTTTTGCCAGCCCATGAACTCTACAAAGTTCGCTGCGGTTCCTACTCCGTTCTCTTATTTACGACAACAAAAACAAAATAGCGTGCCTCCATGTTTATTGGGTCTAACCAACAATTTGTTAACGGAAGGCATTTACAACCATGATTTCCACGCATGTTAGCGAGGTCAGATAAATAATGAAAACACCTCTTTTTTTTGCACTCTGAAAGCAGACATCTATAGCAATCTATATCCACATGCAATTAATCAGCTAGAGTAATGACATGAGCTTATTGTCACACAGAATGAATTGATGTTCAGCTCCGAGAAGGCTATCATTACGACAGACAAAGCTGCCAAATCTGAATCTCGGTAAACTGATTTATCGCTGGCTCTTCTCCCCTTCATACATAAAGAGAGATCTACTTCCTAATGAAAGTCTGAGCATGGACCATGGTCTGAGAATGCTACAGCTCTCAAGTAAGCCTGGGTGACAGCAGGGAGTTGGGAATTATGATCTACTCACTAGAGTGTAAACACAACTGGATTCTGGCCATGGAGTTTGTATGCTTTAGAATTTTTTGTTTTCAGGATCTTAGTGCAGGGCAAACTTTGTATTACACAACCACTTTAAAGAGATCCTGGTTAAGAGAAAAAAAATATACTATCATAAAAATGATTATGATGAAATTTTTCAGACAGGTGATAGGTAGAAGAGATTCTACTTCCCATGAACATCACCTAAAATTGGACTGAATTATATTCAATTTATGATGATTTGCAAAATATTTTTCCTGTGCATGGCTAGCTGATGAGAGAAATGTTTTCTTGTACCCCCACGTCGAGTCTGGCACTATATCCCAGTGTGTACACTCACTTTCAGCCCCTCACAAGCATAGCAAATTTATTGCAGAGAACAAAAGCTATCATGAAGACGTTGCATTACATAACTGAATGCAATCGACACCTGGGCCTATATGAATTTGATGGCTTCTTATACCTAAACTTTTTTTCTAGTAGCTTTTCACAAAGACAGAAAATTCTCGTTTAACACTTTGCATGCAAATCAACATAGCAACATTATAATTTTGCTAGGTGTTCAAAAACTAAAAGTTGTTTTTCTACATTCAGGTACACTTGAAACATCTTAGCATATCCCTTTCTCAATATGCCACAGACATTATACATTGTATAAAGACAGATTGTCAATGGTAATCAAAGACTTAATGGAAGGATTTAGTTTTTTTTTCTCTGCTGGTTTCGAGAGGCACGCTCACAATACAGGAAGGATGGTATATGATATCGAGATGGCATTAGCCCGGAAATCGTTTCCTCAGGCCGCTGAGGATTTCCTTTACCTTGCATAAACCGCCATCTTCATTGCCAGTGATTTGCTGATGCAGAAGCCGGCCCCGCCTGTAGCAAACCAAAACGAAACTCTCTGTGGAGGGGGAAACAAAAACAGAACAAGAAAAAAAAAAAAAAAAAGAGAAAAAGAGAGAAATGTTAGAGTATTTACGAGTTATGATTTGGTAGTCATCGCAATGTTAGAGGTAGATATTTTCATGTGCAAATTATCATAAAGGTGCAGGAAAGAAATAACAGCTTGGAACCGAATCAGCTTTCCTACGATCATAATGTATTAGGCAAGCATAAAACAACGTTTGATTCAACTTCCGTGTTTTGTTTTATTTTTCACAAAAGTCAGGAAGACCGACAACACAACATTTAATCTATATTTTTTACACAAGTCAGGAAGAAACTTTGAACTACAGGCAAGACGATATGCAAGAAAACGCAATGTTTTATTTTGGTTTTCTGCAAAAACAGCCAGTGGTTATTTTGATATAAAAATGGTATATATGCGTCATTCTGAAAAATGACACATATTTACACTTTGGGACAAAAATTTCTGTGCAAAGTGAAAGGCTTCAAATTGTGCCTCATAACCTCACAAATTTTGAATGAAATCACTGAAAAAAGTCTTTTAAAGATCACATCTACTTGTACATGACTCTTGGGATAGTTGGTTTTAATTTAGTATTCAGTATTCATTAATCACAGCCGTAAGCTGACGGCTGTTTGCCACAATGCAGCACTCGTACATTTCTCTGGCTTTAAACTTCTACAGAATTCACACTGTTGATATCTGAACAGCAACAACACACCAATTGATTTCTTACAAATCCACTTCACATGAATTTCTGGTATGAAAGCTTATCAATAGCTGTATATTGATACCTGCATTGACTCTTTACTCCTGCTTGCATGTCATGATGTTACTTCACAAATCAAAACACTTGATATTCTCTTAAAGGTCCTGCTTACCTTTGGGAGCAGTGATTTAAAAAATGTTACAGATATCACATTTGATGCATATGTTTAGGTAAGTTGTATCACAAAACATCCTACCGTATAAGAATTTTGCAATGAATCCTAAATTATAAGGAGATGTCACTGTTTTTCTCAATAAACCATAACTGTAGACAGTTAAATCTGGAAACCTTTTTATCATAACTATTGTTCACATTTTGTATATTTAACAATACTTAACATCGATTACACTGATTCAAATCTTTACATCGGTTGTTTCTATCCCTAACTCACATTTTAGAACTATTTTGAAGCACTAATACTGGATTTTTGTTTCATCTGCAGATGGTAAATTATGCCTTTAAAGGACTGTGTTCAAATTGGTTCTACCCATGCAAATAATGTGCTCTGCATAAATCATGGTTGACAGCAATTCACAAAAGGCAGGTAACAAAGTGCAAAGTTGTCCCCACATCCTCAAAAAATTTAGACTGCTGATCACATTGGCCTTCAGCGAAAGAGTTAATTTCTTTCACATACACGGAAATAAAACCTCAAACGCACTCAAAAATAAACCTACTTACACAACAAATTAAAATCCCCAGGCACTGTGTTATTGTGAAAAACATAGGGTGTTTTTTTTATTTGTTTTTTTTTTTCTTTCTCTCTTCCTGGTTGCATCAATATGTAAGCTAATGTGATGGCAGTACATATGCCAGTCAAAACGAAAGTAGTTTATCCATTAAATCCACAACAAACAGAATCTCCAGATGATACCTTGTAGCTTTCCATCATGGCATCTATATCACTGAAAACGAGCATATATGAAGAATTCACTTCCTGGCTTTCAGTAAGATTGAATATCAACTGCTCTCTGTGTGGCTTCCTTTGCTCACTTGCACTGTCACATTACACTAGGCAGACAATCACATCAATAGTGGGCAATGAGGAGTATTTTTAATTGATTATTTAAGGACATATAGATTAATGAATTTCTCCTCCTCCTTCTCCTGATTCACAATGCACCCCAGAATAGTTTTACTAGACAGATGGAGCAATATCAATGTGATAAATCATCCTCATCATTACTTGATACTCTTTTGAGATTCATTAACCCGAGGTCCACCCATCACCACCATTCAAAAATACCACTGGTATAGTAAACTACGTCAAGTCATATTTACGTTTAAATACTGTGACATTTTGTGCAGTATTTTGCCCTGTGAACGCAAATACACAGTGAAACATGTCACAGGTAATTCAAACTTTGCAAGAAATATACGCATGTGAGATTTAAAGGGGAAGGCTAGTAAGTGATCAGTGGGAATCAGTGGAAATGCTGGGAGATGATTGTTCCAATCATTATGGGATTCATTCAAGAGTTCATTGTATATCTATTGTTGTGTGAAAATGATTTGCTTCAGAATGGTCTCATATTCAAGTAATGTGCAGTTTAATGCTTCCAGGTTAGCGTCCCTGGTCAGTGACGGAGCATTAATCTGCACATTACTACTTGAATATGAGACCGTTCTGAAGCAAATCATTTTCAAACAACAATAGATATACAATGAACTCTTGAATGAATCCCATAAGGATTGAAACAATCATCTCCCAGCATTTCCACTGATTCCCACTGATCACTTACTAGCCTTCCCCTTTAAGTGTAAATCTTGTCGCGAAACTCCCCCAATCATACACGGGTGTGTTTCTCATATGACCTAGATAAAGACAATTTGTGTCTCTTCCAACTGGAGATATCCCCACATGCACACTGCTCACAAGAAATACCATGGTATTTTATGAATGAGAATGGTACATGATAAATATCTGCAGTATTATTGTGGTGTTTCGCCGACGAGAACAGTACCAACAAATTACCACAGTATTTAATACTATGGTAATTCTACTGTATTATGCAGACTCAGCTGGAATGCATTGGATTTATTCTTTGTTTAGTGCTTCTGGGCTATGCCTAATTTACCCATTTAGTTTAAATGCTTTTCATGTTGTGCATAAAATAGAACATATATATATTGTAAATACCATAAATGACTTGCCTTATTCACTTGATGATCAATATTGGGATATTCTTATTATTCAGATTTGAGTACTTGAAGCACAACAAGCATGTTGTTGAAAAATAAACCACTGCACAATATATCGCAGAGACAGTATCTCTCACACCTATAGACTACCTCAAACTCTTTCTTTCTATCCTTCAAATATACCATTAAGAAGACATTCACTTTCCACAGCCTCTAGAGCACAGATCCCTATCTCTGTCCGCGCACACCGGTTTCCTGTTCTAAATTCCATCTTTCAAGAGCCAGCTTAAAGTGGAGATTCCCGCCAAGGAAACCAAGGCGGTGGCTGCAGACTCAATAAACCCACCGTTCTCCCCTGAATCCGTTTTACACATGCTCTTCTTCTTTCTTCTTTCTTTTTTGTTTTGCTTCAAAGCCGTAGAATTGAGATCCTCCTTGATTATGAGGTCGCCCCAAATACAGCTGCACACAGATTTTTATCCCACATGTTTCACTGATTCACATTACACATGATTCTCAATGGATAAAGGCAAGTTGCTACAATGCAGCAGTGTTTCAATTCATTTAGGCCCTACCCACTTCAGGAAAACCATTTAAGTTTTATCAAGTTGTACATGAAGGCGGTAAATGCTTCTGAACTTTGTGGGCACTCTCTCGACAAAAGTCTCCAAAGCAGGAATGGCGGTTGTTACTGACGTACCATATGAGGAAAGCGATGGAGGCTTTTTTTGTATGAATGTTTGTTATTGCAGCATGTTATGCAACAACTGCCATCATCATGACTAAAATGCTCATAGCTGATTGGTACGTGTGCCTGCCATGATAATTGTTATTACTGCAACTTCTAATTATTGCAAAACCTGTACAATGAAATAAACTTCCTGGTTGGCACAATCGCGTATCAGGACCAACCTTTAGTTACACTGTAGGTCCATTTGAAGATACTGCATGCGAGAACGGTAAAACCTACCTGATTGGAATATCTATCTATAGCCTCTATGGGATGGCTGAGGCTGGCCCGCCCCAGGTAATGGTCCTGGGTGTGATCATACTGCCTCAACAGCTTCAGCAGCTCCGGGACGTTAAGGTAGTTATCGTCATCAACATTACAGAACCACCTGTGAAGGGGAACAGAAAAACAGACAGTATGAGTTTGTGTGGTATAGTTGAACCTGTCTTAGTGACCACCTGTCTATAATGGTCACCTGCCCTATATGACCACTGAAAACAATTTCCTCTGAGAGAGAGAGAGCATGTTCTTAAAAGAACCTGTCAATAGCGGCCACCTGTCCATAACAGCCACTTTTTTCTTCTCTCTTGGGTGGACATTATGGACAGGTTTGACTGTATTACTGTCAGATCATGGTCTATACCGACACCTTATGTGCTAAAGCAATGTCCGAGTAGTATAGCATTTCACAGTGCATGCGTAGTTTCATATGAATAGCGTTGATACATCTGTTAAGCAATATCAAAAGTTGTTATTATCTGTCTCTAGACAACATGATGTCACTACCAATCTTTCTCGGACAATAAATTCTATTACCTGCACAACTCATGTGATCCAGAGTTTATGAAATTGAAAATAACGGTAACAAGAGCACATGTCTCTCATGACCAAGGAAATACAGATCTCAAACACACACGAGGATACTTGTCAACTTTAGTTTTCAGAGGCATTCTTGAGATATGGCTGATGTTCTGAGAGTGGCTTTTAAATAAATTACAAAATGGCTGCACCCATCCACATACGAATGATATGAGGCTTGCTGCTTATGAAGCTTGCTACTTGCTTGAGAAGAAATTGTCAAAGCTGATCCCATCATAATTTTCTTGTTCAAACTGGTTGACTTAAAAAAATAAAACGCGACCTCTTACATGAACCTTTTACTGGCTCATGAATATACGCAATGTATCTTAATACAGAATGACAAGGATCAGCATTTGCTTTGGCATGCTCACACCTTCTCAATAATATCAAAGATTTTTGCAAGATTGCTCCTTCGTCATTGCCAACTGAACTTTCCCAGGAATGTCCACACAACATAAGATCAGGTAGGGCCTACCTCCCCATCATGCTGTCTCTAAGTATGACCCACACAGAGATTCCTTCTTCCCATTAACCCCTCTCTCACAACAGTCCAACTGGTCAGGAGTCAAGGGTCACCGGTTAGGGGAAGACAATTACCCGGCAAGGTACTTTGGGAAAATCAGTCGGGATCCACTTTTCCTTGACGAGACTTATCACCCTATCTCGGTGGGAGTTTAACAAGGTGGCATACGTGCACAAGTTTGGGATCCCCCCTTGAGAAAAAAAAAAAGACATCCCTCGGGAGCACTATATATCGCGATGCCTCTAGTTTGAAAAACCCTGCATAGTAACCAGCATGGTCCTACGTGCAGGCCACAACTGTCTTTCAGTACTGAGTTACAGAATGAAAATATTACAAATTTGCATAGGAGTGGGGTCGTTATGTGCTTCAAACACGTGCCACACACTTCCGTACCTTTTATCTGTCTTGTAAAACATATCCAGCATGAATGATGTCTTACAGCACAGCGCTAATCTGTAGAGAGAACAAAGAGAAAGAGGGGAATAAAGTATAACAACAAGAGTACAGGTGCTGACGTAATTAAGTTTCTGACCTGTGCACAGTTTCACTCCGTTAAGTACACCGGTAACATAGCAAACAATATGACACAGTCTATTTCCAAGGAAAAGTGACATTGTGTGAGCAAAAGGCGAGTTGAAATTCCAGGCAACAGAAATCAATGAGTGTGTGATATAAGGGACCATCGTATGACATGCTCTACCTACTTGCACTGTGCACTGAACTTGAATATTTGCGGGAAAAAAACCCAAAACATTAAATCCCCTTTTTTTGGTGAGATGATATCATATTATCAGATGAAGCAACTTAATACAGAGCAAAATGAATCTGAAATGTCATTTCATCATCATGTGCATTTAGTAGAAATATGGTTGTAGGGTCCTTCTGCAGGGGGAGAGGGGGGAGTAGTGGGAGTTCCTCAACTCAAAGGGACATTCTCAAAACCATTACATATTTAAATCATGATGGCACTGGTCCGTATTCCAGAAGATGAAGCCACCAACATCTAAGGGAATTTCATTCAGCCCAGACTGAGGGGTACAATATATCTGACATGATAAGAGCTTAGTACGGGACTAATTGGCGAGTGTAAAAAGCTGAAAAAATTGGTACGGGACTAACGATAGTCCTGGGTCAGAGAAAGTACGGGTTTAAGAAACACAAGTGTAAAAAGGGCTATAGTGCATCTCTAGTTACTCAAATCACTATAATCTCACCTTGAGTGTGTCCCTTGGCACTGCGTATTAATCATGTGACCATCTGAAAGTAAGAAACAAAAGCATCAACAACACAATTAGTGACAAACAGGTGCAGATAAGTTTCTATTTGGCAACATGCATGAAGTGCAAGCATTGTTCTCAATGAAGAGTTAAACGTGTTGCCAATTTAGCAAAGTCCCTTTCACACCTGCCACTTTCAATCAGTCAATGTCTATGTTACATTGTAAATGACTACAAGTTGCTATACTACCATTTGCCTAAACCATGGACCCTACTAGGGTCCATGCCTAAACAGAAGGCTGTGGTAACTAGGTACCTTTGAAAGTGTCACATCCCAAATACCTTTGGAATTTTATCACTATTGCCTGGACACTCAAGAAAATAATTCAATCCTTTCAGGAATAGAAATGAGGCAAAAAGAGTTACTTTTTTGTGTGTTATTACTCAGTACAGCAGCTATGTACCAATTGTCATTATATGGACTGTTCACATGTGCCACAATATTGTACATATGTGTGTATACTCACCGAAAAAAAAATAAATGGTATTTTGTTTCATTATATCACAAAAGTTGTGTTATAAAACAAAGAAGTCAGAAAAGTAAAAAAAAAAAATGTTTTTCACTCATCATTTCCAGACTAGAATTTTGTTTTGTTTTGTGCGTTGACTGAACCTCATTGAAGGGCAAGTGTTCACTTCTCTAATATCAAGCAGAGTTTTTTCCCATCTTATTCATTTCTTCTTCTGTTTGTTTTCTTTCTTCCTTTTTTTTTTTTTGGGGGGGGGGGAGCAAGAGTGGGAAGGGCATGAGCTTCATAATTGATTTTCCTCTTAGAATTGCCACCATCTACTAGAATACAGAACAACAAAAACTTAATGTTTAGAGTCTAAATTTCACACTCGCTCACTGTATCAACAACAACAAAAGACACACAAACAGACATACTACAAACAAAACTTGTCCTCTGTAAACAGATCTTGTCAGCATTTAGGAAAAATAACAACCACGCTGGGTTCAAATTGAAATAAGAAATAAGGTCCCTGTGAAATGGAATCATTTGATCTCCCCGACCATTCATCTTACTCCAAAGAGGCTGCTTTGCAAGGGACCTGGAGTTATCAATCATGTTATTATTCCTTTGTGGAAAAATATTTGAAAGCAAAACTAATACCAGGTAAGTTGTATCCTCCTACTGAGAAAAACAATTTAGTTGGAACCACAGGCCCTGAATTATGATACTTCAGGAAATGAATATAAAATATGTTGCACATCAAAGGAATGTGTCAATATGCCAACATTAGTTTATGAAAACTTAATAAGCCTTGAACAAATTTATGAGGGCAAAGCACTCTTGTTGACAATGCTCTGTGCGAAAATCTACCAACAGATGAAATTCAGGTATGCTGAAATCTGTTCACGGCAAAGTCACGTTTGTGATCAAGTAGAGCACAGCAAGGTAATTAAGCCATCTGTTTGCCGAAACGATGATTGTTGATCACTCATCTGTAACTTGAATCACTGCCAATGCTAAATTAACCATTGCAGACACTCATTTTGCATTTGTTTGTCTTTTTTCTTTCTTTCTTTTGAATTCTTCCTAAAGTTAGAGACCCAACAGCTCCAAGGCATTAAATACACAAACAGTGAATGCCACAACAGCAGCTAACAAACATTCTGGCAAGCAAACACAATATTTTGAGCAACCTTGGCAAAGTCACGACCGTCGTTAAGAACACATTCTACAATCAACAAAAACAGTCAGTTGAAAAGTTTTGAAAGGTAAGGTAATACATGAAAAAATATCTTCTTAAACTGCTATGCACACTACACAACCACACAGACACACACACACACACACACACACAAACACAAACTAAAACAGATAATAATTAGGTACCTCGTAACACCGAGTGATACAAAAAGCAGAGGATTAGGAGAAAACTACCATATTTTAATGCCTCATCTATAAATTCATCAAGAGTAATAATACATCAAAGGGGTTGATGAGCAAATGACAAATTTTCAGGCACACAAGAAAACTAAAAGGACTTTAGAATGCTTGAAAAGGTAAATGAGCAAAAGGATATCATGTATTTAGATATCATTTTATATCTTATATGCATATATTGAAAAGAAATATATAGATCTGAGCAATATAGTATCTAAAGATTAATAATTGATAAAAATATTTGACGTCGAGCATGTGCATCCTTTAACAGGTTTCCATGGAAACAAAAAACATTAAAGTTTGATGAAAAATACCCTTTTGGAAATTAATAACACAACTCAGGGTCACATTGAAATCAAGGAGGAAGCATTAATCAAGTTTGTCTGGCAAAGACGGGGGGGGGGGGATACTTACTTGCTTTCTGCTGAAACTCTACGTCATCGACGTCAGTGAAAAAGTTTGTCTGCAAGTAAAAATAGAAAGACAAATTTTAAATGAAAAAATGCGAACATGCACTGTAAATGATAGCATGAATTAGGAATGAATTCTTAACATCAAACAAACCAAAGAGTGAGTAGCCTAGGCATATCCTGTGGAAATAATCAAGAAACAGGTAAATCAGTATGTACAAAATAAAAACCAGGGCAACATGACCAAAGGAAGATGGAAGATATCTTTCATCTCTATTGCTCCACATCATCTGAAAACTTCTGATTTGCTCTGAAAGTTATTGCATGCTACCTAATCCTCTGCTGAACCATTTACGAAATATTCTGACCTTTCTATCCATTCTCCAAAATTTTCCCATGGCAGCATAAATTACCGGAGGGAGGAAAAATGAACTTATTACATCCTGCCATGCTCGCAGACCACAAACCCAACTCTTGATAACTTTCTTTACCTCCAAGAAGTAAACACAAACAACTCCTAGCTGTTCTTTTCTGCTGTATCAATCAGATCACGTTGTCTGGGAAAAGACGAAATAATCTGGTTTTCGTTTTTTTTTTTCTTCCTACAGAGATGATATAAACAGAGGAGATACCCCGCTGTGATATCGCAAGGTTCATTTTTCCTTGCGCGGATAAATACTTCAATCCTACAGGAGCTCACTTAAAAGCATGACCTCAATCAAACACGCAAATGTTAGGTTCACATGATGTTTCTAATCTTTGATGACTAGCTTGTAGGTCTTTAAACTACAATGTGCATTCACATGACACCTAATCTTTACGATTAAAGTTTCGAGGAGAGCCCCACTCAAATAATTACACCACAGAACCGGAAGAAATACATACATGCAGCACAAGAGATAAACCCAATTAATTTGTACAGTAGTGTACAACATGCACTGGAGGTTGACCCGGAAGCTCAAGGGGATTGGGGTTGATGGACAGGTCATGCCAACTTTCGAGTTTGTTGATTATCACATCAACACAATGTTAAACTATGGCCGGGGACTCCCTACGGCTCATGGATAGAGCATAAACCACAAGAAAACTGTGCGGTTCTAATCATCGACTTTCCAATTGCTATCTTTCCAGTACATCTACATAAGCTAATCGTCCAAGTTTAAAACTTCAAGCTAATCTTTAAGATTAGGAACATCGTGTAAATGTAGCTATTGGGTCATTACATCAGTACAAAATCTTGCATAAACATACAACAACAGCGCTGCATTTTTTTTTTTTGTCTTTCAGTAAAATGTCAATATCTCTGCCATAATTTGATTGCTATTGTCTAGGAAGATAAGGAAATGGTTGTAAGGAAGTACATACAATCTGCAGACAGAAGTACATCTCCAACAATTTCTCCTCATCAGTAGCATCTGAACGCAAAGTGAGAAGAAATCCCAGGGTCCCATTTCATAAAAAGTTTATATGATAGCAACTCTTGCTGGAATGGCAATTGTTATAGTAACAACAAGAATCCAGCTTCCTGATTGGCTGTTGCTACTGGAAGTTGTCATTCCAGCAAGAGTTACCATCCAAACATCTTTCATGAGATGGGGCCCTGCACTTCTCATTTTAGTACAAGGGCTAACTTTGGTATCAAAGGTTTTAGGGCTTTATACAGTCATCCTCACTGAAGTTAACCTTGCATAAGTTGAATAATCATCTAAGTCAATGGTCTTTTCTAGTCCTCTTCTCTTTATACTCTCTTGATTTTAATCCCTCACTTTAAGTCAAATTTTCTCTAAGTCGAAGCTATTTCTTCAGTCTTCTTGACTGAGACAAGGTTGACTGTACTTTTGAATTTTCTATCCAAAAAAGTGAGAAGCCCCTGGGAAAATGAAATTGAATGAAGTCATCTGATTTTCTATCTTGTACCACACACATTCATGTTTTCAAATCTTTCAGAAAACTCTAAAAACAATGATCTAATTGTGTCTCCACAGCAGTCAAGTGTGAAATTAATTTGTTATCTTGAAGCACATTTACAAAACTACAAAAGTCAATCAAAACAGGAAGCACAAAACAAAAACTTTTTTGAATAAAAAAAAAATCAACAGAAAGACAAAGAATTAACAACATGCTATCAGATCAATAATCTTAATTACACTTGATTTTAAAAAGGCAAAGCCTGCATTCTTTCTTTTTTATAAAAAAGAAAAACAACCAACTTTGTTTTTCACGAACTATCAAGATTGTTTTCTCAATTTACAAGGAAAGGGGACTTTGCTGCCTTTTCATGATCACCAGACTGTGAAATAATTATGCATTCCATTATTTGTTTCCCTTTTTTCACCAAGGTGCGAAGATTAAACATATCACTCGCTCTGTTCGTAGCCCCCTGATTTGCTTCCTGTTGAGCGCTCTTCAGTTTGGCACAATTAGAATTTGCACGATTACACATTCCTCTGTTAACAATCTTGACTGTGTTGGACCTGAACAAGAGGGAAGAATGGGTGGGGGATGTAGGGAGGGGGGAAAGAAAATATCTTTGATAAATAATCACACTTCTGGCAAGAAAAAAAGAAAGAAAGAATGAATGAAATAATCGACAAACCTTGAACTCTTCCACCTATTCAGATACAAGGGAAGAGCCAAAAATACCCCTGCACCATACCTTCACATAAACACCATTCTTCTATTCATCCTCCCCCTACCCCATTTCTCACGAACACACAAAGTAAGATTCACAGACAATTAACATACCAGACAAGGAAGTAAAGAGAATATTGCAGATATTAAAAGTTTGACCCTGAAGAATTCCTTGCAAGTCCTTATTTCTTTCAGATCATTCTTGACGAAAAACAGTTTCAGAGCAGTTTCAACACTTGAACTCCAGCACGGGAGTGGCCCAAACAAACACACTGATTTTGCTTTCTGTGAAATAATCTGGGAACAATTTTCATAAGTGTGTCTGCATAACATACGTTACAATGTGAATAATTGATGGCACTCTTTAAGCAGTCACTTGAAGGCTTTTCAACTTGTCGTGTGATGTTGTAATTGTCATATTATCAGGCACATGAAGTGGTATTAAGGATTTTTAAGCCATGTCATGTGATCTTGGCTGTTTTCAATGACTGCACCGCAAGAGACAAGATGGCTGCACCGACAAATATATTTACCTAAAGAGAAAAAAAAATATATGATGATGAAACAGCATTTATATGACAAAAATGAAGGAGTACAGGGGAGATTTGTTCTCCCCCTCTACAATTCTACAAAAGTAAACAGTTTGAAGATAAAAACATGATGATTTTGGAGAGTCAGTCTCGATCATGATGACAGACTTTTCAGGATTTAAAAAAAAAAAAAAAAGATATCAGATAAACCATCCTGAAAATCCTTTAGAAAACAGGTGCAGGACTCCAGCAGGTGAAGGAGGATGACATGGAAAGGGGAGTGGTTGAGGCTGGTGTATAAAATTTGCTCTGTATTTTTGTATTATTTGCTGATCTCATCACTGTAATGCTTCGATACAGGCATGAAAATACGCTTCAAACTATGTTAGAGTCTCTGTTAAAATGGTCAGGACAAATACTCGTGCATTAAAAAATATGCCATTCAGATCAGAAAATAAATGAAAATATACACCAAGAAATGCGGCAGAATCTCAAAGTGAAATTTTCATTTAGCAGGGAATTGAGAGTGCATGAACATACATGTACAACATGTACAGAGGGAGGAGACCACACATTGACATCAAAAGACTTTGATTTCTAATCCTATAAAGTTTTTCTTCTTGAAAGAGCCTCTTACACATGTACATGTTGTACAACCACACACACACACATACACAAACACACACAAACTAAGGATGAATTAAATGCCTCTGTTAGAACTGCAATTTCTGTCAAATTTCTCACAAAATCTAACAAAGGGCCCCCCTGGACAATCCCAAAATTACTGTCCAGTCACAAGCAATTTGGTGCCAAACAACTGACTTCACCTTTAAAACATAAAATCCCTGTGGATGGAGGATGATTACATAACTGCTAACTTTAATGCCAACTTCCTCTTTCAAGTCACACTGCCAGTGAAATATCACAATATTAGAAAAATCCTGTCATTTGGGTGAAAATTGCTTGACAACTGTGCAACAGAGCCAGCCGAAACATTGCCAGAAAATAATCACAGACTAGAATACAATCTTCCTGACTTTACGCCTGAATTTTGCTGCGACAATTTGCAATGATAGCACTCATTATGAAAAAATCACAATATTTGTCATGTGACTTCCTGTCCAAAGTCGCACACAAAGTTATCTGCCCAGGCGCTGTCAGCACACCACAGCCGTATTTGTGCACAGCAGACTGCCGAGCCGATAACGTGCACGCATCACAGTGGCAAAAACCCACGCTAATTCTAACTTACAGTGCTAAATATTTTTGGTAGCAGTGTCAATGCAAAGTTTAAACATTTAAGTGAATGGTTAAATTCACGATCGTGGAGTCCTGTACCAAACGGAGAAGTGTAAACACGTACGTCACATTCACATCGGAATCAGAGTTAATATTTGCGCGTGTCCTTAATTTCGCGAATAGCACCTGACTCACGAAATTCGCGAAAATAAAAACCTCGCGAAATATTCGGCATATAACAGTAAGCTGCCAACACTAGCTTTAGTGCACATGCCTTAGAGTCATTTAACTGAGGAAACTAATTTCTCCCCAAGTTCAATGCAGCAGTTTTGATTTCCATATCTTTGTAGGAGACCTGCAAATCATCTCTCCTGTCTCATGATTAACCCATCAAAATAAGTGCGCATTATGAATTTTATACACTTACAATTTGTAAGTTTTTATCAAGATATTCTCAGCAGAAAACTTTGAATTCCATTCTTAACCCGTTGAGACGGGCTGATTTTGCTACAACACGCATTTCCCATAGACACTTTCCCAAGTACAGTATGTCCCCCCCAAAAAAAATTACAACAGATTTCCGCATTGATAACTTTTAATGTGATTAGACTTTATGAATGCTATTGCAGGGTCTAAAAATATAACATCTTACCTATATTTTGCTGAAAACCCCTTTCAATTTGGTTAAGTGGTCACAGAGAAATGTGGATCTTTGTAAAACATGTCATGGGTCTGTTTCTCCCACGTTAAGCACTTGGATGCTCTTGGAACTGCACATTAATGTGTGAACACTATGGACAGAACTTGGACTGAAGGGATTCGTGACATGCTCTACAAAGATCCTCATTTCTCTTTGACCACTGAAGCAAATCGAATGTGGGTTTTCTGTAAGATGTGGGCAATGAGTAATAGTTTCATACCCTGAAATTGTATTTCGATTGATTCACTATTTTTGAAGTTATCGTTGCGGAGGTTACCACTGTAATTTTTTTGGGGGGACATACCGTATACTTGTGACTCGTCCTCAACGGGTTTTTAAAGATGGTTACATTTTGCACTGTGAATGCTATTTCAAAATATTTAAGAACTCTCTGCACAATTCCAGAACAATTATTAGAGCACAACAACAACAACAAACGAAGCTTGTTGACATCCTCTGAAGAAGACACACAAAGCAACAAACGATCTGTGCGATGCTTTTTTTTTCTTCCTTTTTCATCCATTATAAATCTCAGTTATGGACAACGCGCACTTGTTGATTTCAGCACACTTCACACCAAACTTGGCACCATAACCAGGTTCAGCATTCAGGTCAATGACCTGTGGGGTGGCAGCATACAGTTTTAGTTTTTGTCGTTTTTGTCATTGTTGTTCTATGTGTGTGTGTGTGTGTGTGTGTGTGTGTGTGTGTGTGTGTGTGTGTGTGTGTTTAAAAATCACAGAGAGACTCAATCCAACAGGTCCACTTTTTCTCCTAACACTCCTCCATCCAAGACCCTGCCAAGACAGCAGATCCCTAGAAGCTATAAAACAGAAAACAGAAAGGTCACAAAAAGAGAACAGCAAAGCTTTTTCTGGTCCGCCAATTCAGCATAGGATCAATGGGGGGGGGGGGGGGGGGGGGGGGTAGAGGGTGATTTTATTTTTCAGGAGAAGGGGGTAGAGTGGTTTGGTGAAGAATCCACCACACTTGTTCTTAGTAAGAGAAGAGGATTAGTTTGGATAGTAACCCATTCCATGGAAGTTCATGGCAAGTTCAGCGGTGTACCTGAACTCCATCCACCAACTGCTGCCATTGTGGATGGTGCAGAGTTCAATGCCAGCCATTTGCTGTGTCCTCTTGTCTTGTTCAATCTATCTCTCTTTCCTCTCTCTGTGTCCATCCTTCCCGAGGAAGGATAGGATTGAGCGGATTCTTCCTTCAATTGAACCTCACAAACTTTCCGACAATGATACGGTTTGATCTTTTCAACAAAGAGGTACATTTTGTAATCCTTTGGAGGTCAGTCAAGCTGGATATACGTACAGGCCTTGCAACAAAAGAAACATCCTACACTACGAACTTCCAATACCAACTCGTGATCGAAATGTATTCCTTAGTGTAAGCCCTCTTTATTCATTCTTTCAGTCATTTATTCATTGATTCATTTATCTATTCATTTATTCATTCATCTATTTAGGCAATATTCATTCATTTGCAAAATTGTTCATTCCATAAAGAAATTACTGAAAGAAAAAGAAAAACAATGTTGTCCCAACCGGCAGAAGGAAAGCAACAGACCAGCAAGCACTGGAAGAAATAATCGGACAAGTAGCAGTAGATTGAATGCCATTAGTAGAACAGGAGCTATCCCCAGCGTATCCCCAACAAGATGACAATTCAAAGGAAATCCTCATTTCTGGTTGGTCAACAGGAAGGAATAGAAAACATAATTTTCTCAAATTTGATTCAAAGGATCAAAAGATATCAAGTACATCTGTTCACTTGTCACATTTAGTCTTTATGTGAACACAATGGAACTTTGAGCCAGAATCAGACATATTCTACTCTCACGAAAAAAACAAAAAACAAAAAACAGTACAATTTTCAGACCAGATTTGCCATAGAATCAGAGGAGAGAGTACCACCTAAAGTCAAGAAGGCTGCTCTAAAATTGTTCATGGTCACCGAAAAGTACCTTGATGTGAACTTTCCCCCCCATTTCTCTGCCATTTACGGTTGATTTCCCCCCAATTTCAACATTCAGGCAAATCAAATTTTGGTAAATTGTCCAACTTACTCCCCCCCCCCCTTCCCCGCCGCCATTAAGTAAATGGCTGGCAGACATGATGTGGAAGCAATTGTCCAAGATTAAAATGAAATGACCAATTAATGAATTTTGGCCATAATTTAAAATAAGGGGCTTGCTCCTCCCTCCACCTCTCCCTCTGCTCCCAGAGTAGCAAAATTTGGGGGTAAAATCTCTGGAAAACCACTTGCCAGAAATGGGATTAGGCATGGTTTAGGGAATAACTGGCTAGTGGTATGGGTGAAGGTTGTGGGCGTAGGGGGAGGAGAGAAAAGTCTGAAATCAGCAAACCAACGATGGAAAACATTGGTGAAATGTTTCCTCTTTCATTCCTCGCCGTTCTCCCCTACCTTTTTCTTCTTCTCATGGAAGTGTACTGCATATCTCACAATTAATCCTATGATTTATAACATATAATCAATTCACTCGAAAAACAGATATGATAATCCATTAATCATCCATGATTTAAAGACCAAACCTCGACTGTGTTGCCCATCATACGGTGGCGCTGTTTTGATCTGACAAATTGATATGATTTCAAACTTGATCTAACTGAACATCATCAAGCATTTTTCACTGGCCCATATCCCCCTCTATACAGTCCTATTTTCCTTCACTATACATTGTAATCAGATTCTACACTGTGATAATTGTGCTGTTCTAATCTTTATCAGCATATCTATGTATATAATGATCAAAATGGGTAGTTGTTTATTTTACTATACCATACTGTTTACATTGACACAGAAGAAAAGAAGCTAGAGAGCATCTATTATTTTCATACCAGATGACATTGCTAACATTGATCTGCGTTGCTACAAATCAATTCGCCCATATTTCCGCAAAATTTCTAGTAAAACTACTTTCAACAACGCAAACAATATTGCAATCGGATCGATGTAATACACTCTCAGACAGTCACACTGCCATACAATTAGCTGCCGTACTGACACAATGCAAGAATATTCTTCCTGGTATGCGCAACCCGACTATTCATTGTGGCTACCAAAAAAAAAAAAAAATCACATGATATGCCTGCTTTTGAGTACTTGTATCCTCTGTTCAGTAGACCAATTTCCCTCTCCCCCTCCCCCTGAAAAAAAAAAACAGTAAAAAAATATTGTTTTGCATTTCTGATGAGCGACAGAGTTGTAAGTTTCTGAAATGTATCTTCTCAAAACATACTGGTAGGACACCTGAGCCACAGCATCAACATACCTAACCCCTTCCTTCCTTGTTTGGCCTGGGGGGCTTCATAACGCAATTAAGGCCGCGTTCATGCGAATTTCGTAGCCAGAATCACAAACATGAATCATGATTCAAAACGGCGTTTCAAATCACGGTCTCAGCGGAAGAGCGTTCATGCGGGCTTTCGCAACGCTGATTCTGGCTCAGCTCATCCTTTGCCATTGCGCAGCGCACTGCACAGTTTGACCTTGTCTCTGCAACTCGAGCCAGACCTCCTTATTCCAACTGTACAGGCCATTACGTTTTTATTTTGGTGAATACTTTCCGATAAGTTGTGGCATTCAGTCTCTGCCCACAGATCGAGGAACAGATCGAGGAATAATCCTAATTCTTCGTCTCTCCAATTGTTTCCCTTGGTAGACACAGCGCTACAACCATTACTTTTATCAACTCAATCGGAGAGTAATTACATGTATTATTATATTAAACAGTTAACGTTAGATACTTATAGCATAGAATCGGTGTATGGCGTTGATATAAACAAACAAGTGTAAGCATGGTACCAAAACACACGATTCATAAGACGTACACAAGCGCGCGAACAGAACTAGAAGCTGTGGGATACCCCATGAGACACGTATGCGCACAGCGCACAATTACGTCATAGAATCATGATTGAAATCACGGTTGCGTTCATGCGGTTTCTGCGATCGTGATTCTGGCAGAATCATGATTCAAAACGCCCTTTTTTCCGCGTTTCAGATCGGCGTTTTGAAACGCGTTTAAATGGAAAAATCGCATGAACGCAACGCAACTAAACACGTTTAGCGACTAAACGTGTTTAGAAACGCAATTCTAGTTTCGCATGAACGCAGCCTAAAACAAAATGGCTCAAGAAGAGTTAGAAAGAGAGAAAGAGAGGGACTTTTTTTCACAAGGTGGAAATTGATGAGTTCCCACTTATGACACTCATGGGATAGCTGGGCAATATAAGAAGCTCGCTAAATTAGCGCGAAGTTCCTCGTAAATGCAATTATGTCCGATCATCCTTCCATGAGCAGACTCTGTTTATACTCTCTATCCTTTTTCTCCTTCTCATACAAGGATGCAGTTCAATCAAGCAAGTTAATTTGTCAAAAATGGACATGTTTGAATGTACTTGTTCATGGTGATGGTTATGATAATGATCACACTGGTTATCAGAAGGATTGCTATTCATTGCTGCTGATAAGCACAAACAAAAGTAACACAACTTGGAACGTTAGGGACTGAGTAAAAAAATTGCCTTTCCCACCAGTAAATGCACATGACCTTAATCAATAATTTTCATCTTTAGGAAAGTGTCACATTGATACGTAATTAAGTGGATATGTTAATGAGAAAATCAATCTCATTAGCAATGTCACACTGTCATCCAATATCCTAATGAAACTTTTTAGCCATAATGCACATTTAATTAGCTTTCAACCTCAAATTAATTTGCCAAATTTAGTCAGGTCTTGAAGTAAAAACTGTGAAGTTCCTTTGCAGTAATCAGTCATGTATCCACCATTTCATATATGAAATTAAAATTGCTGTTACAATATGCATCACAGCTTGTAATGGGATTAGGAAGGCAATTTACAATTTACCATTAACAGTATTACTTGATGTTTTTGCAATGATGGGGAACGGTCTACATTGAAAATTGAAAGAACACTCTAATTAAGTGATAGATTAAATCGCTATAATGTCATTATCCTCTCATGGGAAAAAACAACAAAAGTTTTTTTTTTTTTTTTTTTTACTTTTCATCTACAGTACAACAAGCAATGTTCATGTGCATGGATCTCGCTTTACAGCATTCACAGTTTTATTGGTTTGTTTGTTTGTCTTTGTTTGTTTGGTGTGTTCATTCATTTTTTTCCTTCTTTGTTTGACTGCAGAGGTATGGAATGAGGGCGAGACAGACTAGATAAGTTTGTGGTTCACAAAATCAGATTCACACTCTCACAATACATGGAGCTCCTTCCTAATCCAGCATTTCACCTAATATACTTCCTCTTTCTTTGTCTTCTTTTTTTCCCACGACTCGGAGAAGTTAATGAAATGTCAAGATCCATGGATGATCTGGAAGGACAAGCTTGCACCTGTACCTTCCAAAGAGACTACTACAGCCACAGCTGGGGACATATGGTAGCCTTGTTGGTCTCTAAAATAAGCCTGGTAATTATGTTTTGGCTGGCATTTAACATGGGTGTAGGCCCATAACTGCGAACAGGTGAAAGAATGTTGCACGGCTGTCCCAAGAGGGGAAAACCTAAAGACATTTCCTTTCAACATCCCACCTCATGTGTTTTCGTTTTGCCTATCCCAGCCACCACCAGTGGGTGAGGTGCCCCTTGGATGGATGAACAATATGGCCAAACTGAAATCGGGGGGATCATCTCCAGCAGGTTCAAGTACGTGCCACTTCCAGGGCACTACAAGACTGAATTTAACTCATCTGCCCGAATAACTATTATGCAGTTTAGTGAGGACGGGGAAGGGGGGGGGGGGGGTGGTAGAGTAGACTGACTAATTTTGAATAGTCTCTTGGTCCCCACAGAAGATAAAATTCATATGAACATATGTCTTATTCCCTCAATGCTTCCTCAACAGATGAGACTCCTCTTGCCACAGTGTTAAAGTGATCTAAGTTCCAAAGATATCTTTTTCAAAATAAGCGATATATTTGGTGAAACAATCACCCGGCTGCCAGCTAGGCAATTGTCCCTGTCAAGTGAGTTGCCCCCATGGCTAACTTTGCTTGGCCTTGAGACTTGACAAGAAGATACATAGCCTAAACTCTTATCCCCATCTAGGTGGAAAAAAATCCCACAGCATCTTGTCTTTAATTTGTTTGGTCCATTTAAAGACTGTACAGCCAGTATCAGATGAAACAATATTCAAATATACAATGTATATCGCTGCAATCAAGAAAAATGGATCCTCTTGTATGGAATATGATTTTGGTTCACGCATCCCTATCCATCCACAGGCAAATTGAGGTGAATATGGACAGCAGCAGTCAGTGACTAATTCCTTTCGACCTCTGTATGACCCCAGCCCGGGCTCTTTTTTTTTTTCTCCCCCTCACCCAGACCTCAACCCAGCCACGAGGGACGCGTCTTGCTCTCCATCCTTCCTCCCTACAAGAAGGGAAGATAACCGTTGGGAGCGCATCTCTGCCTTCACTTTTTTATCACCCAGCTAAACAGGAAAGGGGACAAATAAAAACACAACAGGATATGAATCAGATGGGTTGGAAGCACATCGCTGCATTCACTTTGGAGCACAGCTATACAGAAAAGGGGACAGATAAATACTAAAAGGAAAATAAACTAAAATCAGATTAGACTCTAGAGTAGAGATGGCAAACATACATATATGTTGTCATCTATGCCAAAAAGTATGCCAATTTTCAAACTGTACTAACAATAAATTATCACATTTGGAAAATGCATTCAGGATCATTTTTAGACCATAACCCATTGAAGACCAGTCCTGAGTATACTCTGGCGAGTATATATATGGGAAATATGAGTTGTAGCAAAATCAGCCAGTCTTCAACGTGTTAAGTAAAGTGTTCAGATGTTTCACGAGTCTCCTGTTTGACTGTACGCTGCCACTGCCATTCCACAAAATAACATCTGTGTCACTGGCCAAACACGATTTTGGGGATATGTTCCTGGTGAGGTACCAATCAACTTTGCTTCACTGTAATCGATATGAAAAAAAAAAATGGTTTGTAAGCAGGTTTACAAACAAGTTCTTCTGCTGATCTGAAAGGGGGTCCATCTTATCAATGGACTAATATCATAGATGACACTACCCCCCATTCAGACCCAGATGCTGCAAGCACAATTAGAGTCCAGACAGTCATGGAGAGCAGAGGCTACACATCCTAATGGGATATTTCCCATCCGACCAGACATACCATCAAACTGGTTCTAAGAGAGCCTGCTAGATGTCTCGACTTTTAGTCAAGATGATAAGATATCTCCAGCAATTTCATATTTAAGAAGTCTCCTCCATTTTCAAGAAAATGGCAGAATACATAGCTCTGAATCGAGGACTTCCATCCGCTCTCAGTTTAAACTAACTACTGCAGGATTTTTCTTTTTTGATTAAAGAATCCCAGATTGCAGGACAGTTCATTGCATTTTTTTTTTTTTTTACTTCATCATCTTCTCCAATGATTTGGTTTGATTTTTAAAAGTGGATTTATATAAAAGTGGCATACACTTTGCAAGATGATTTCATGAATGGTATGATAAATACATGAATATTTGGACATATATCTCCTATATGGAAAAAAAATGTATATTGGACATACCCCTAAAGAAAAAAAAAAAACTGCATATATCAGCTCTTTCCCATAAAAACCATTACCCTACATTCACCTACATTTTACCAAAGTACATTTCAACACTATTTCCATAGACACGTCTGAAATACGGTGCATATATCAATGAGACAAATTTACGCAAATTTTGTTCAAGAAATCTCACAGGAAAAATCTCCAAACCCATCAGCATTGAAGGAGGGTTTCATTCAACACTTCAGACTAATATTCTAAATTTGATTTCCAGCAGGCCAGTATTTTATGCAAAAGGTTGGCTACCCGCAAACAAACTTCACCCACGCCAAGATTTCTGCGCCCACCTGCGCCCAGTCCGCAGCCGCGTGTCTGGGCTGCCGTCGGTATTTCCTGCAATTAATTTTTACACCAATTTGAATCGTGCGCATCCCGATGCGTTTCCTTCCAACAACACGGAGCAGGAAGCCTTTCGCTCTCTACAAGTGACTGAAAAAACTTTCCGTTCTGACTTTCTCACCGTAGCTCCAACACAGAAATCTAACTTTAGAAGCCTGCCAAGATGGGGTTTTACTTGTAAATCTGTCATTTTTTTTTCTTCGTCCATGTAACATCAACACAATTGCTAATGAGCTGTGATATTTCTGTGCTATGACGAACACCACCTTGCCAGCTTGTCTGCTCTTAAAATAAGTGTCCCTTCCTTTTACACTAAGAAACAATAACTACAGATTTTCCTCCGTATAATATGGGTCATAATATGGGTCATGTAAGGTTGAAACATGTGTCTTTAATGTCCTCATACAGAAAAAGGATTTTCATCAGATACTGTAAAATGAGGAATGTTCGCCTGCATTTTAATTTTGTGAATTTCGTGAGAGCCAAGATTCGTAAAATTAAAATGCATAATCACATGAAAGTTCTTGTCTACACTACATGTATATGTATTAAATCTTACAGGCAACTCGCGAAAATTTCACGCCGCGAAAAAGGCCGTCGGGTCCAATTCGCGCAAATTTCATGCGGTGAAAATATTGTGTTTTACAGTGAGCATCAAATGCAGTATAATAGCATATGAATACAGGCAGAAGACCTTCACTGTATATTTTTTTTTTCCCCCAATATCATCCCCATTTTGAGTTACTACTAATTAATCGGTCAATTGCTTGCATTAGAGAGCTACATTATTGATGCCCACACTGTTACATGACATTTTCTTTTTCCCTTTCTATTTCAAAAAGGAACAGCAGGTGATACATCAGGTTCTGTATATCACGTATTCCCTGATTGATTACCATCCTTTGATCAGGGGAGTTTAAAAGGCGGCATTAACCTTGACTTCCAGGCAGCCCCCATGGTATGCCAGTGCACCTGTCCGGCGGATCACTTTCTATGCCTCACTCTGACACCCAAACCCATCTTATATCGGCCTCTATTCGCCCCAAGTCCATTGCTCAGAGCAGAGAGGGAGCCACCCTGATATAACCCCAGGCAGCTGACATCATTGGCATTTCAGCTTTTTGACAATAGCAATTTGCAGTTGTTGGTGTTGTTGTTGTTGTTACTGACGGTGTCAGTGATGGTGGTGGTGGTGGTGGTGGTGCAGTTGTTGATATATATAATGCTAAATGAATAGTTGTCATCACTATCATTATCATTATCATTACTATCATCATCATCATCAGCAGCAGCAGCACAGTAGTAGTAGCAGTAGTAGTAGTAGTATCATTTTCATCATCAAGATAATGATAATTTTATCAATAGAGGATTATATTTCCACACATACACCGAGCCCAGCTCGGCCTGGCTATAATACCACTACAAGGCTGTGTGTATCTGTCTCCTTGGTAACGCATGCAATGTTTGGTCAATTGGCACTAACATTGCGATTAAGTCTTGACTCAAAATGAGGCGTACTGAACTGAATACATGTTGAATCTCATTAAATACCATGTTGCACAAAGAATACACCTAACCACATTTTTGTGCAAATATAGGGCCTTTATGAATTCTGGATTGTTCTGATACTGCCGAGTCATGTCAAATCTACAATCAAAGTGATAGTTAGATTAATATATCTCTTTATCTATCATTATCTCACCCAATCAATATACTGATTAATCACTTTACTCTTTTTTT
The DNA here is from genome assembly GCA_033980235.1 of Diadema setosum. NCBI lineage: Eukaryota > Metazoa > Echinodermata > Echinoidea > Diadematoida > Diadematidae > Diadema > Diadema setosum. The sequence goes on along the minus strand of CM067064.1, from coordinate 29,309,426 downwards.
TCAGCTTTGAATGTTCCACTGTTATATAAATTGGCATATTTCCTGAGTGACAAAAATATGTTTTAAACCATTTCTGCAATGCAGGTTTTATTCAATAACAAAAAATCTATTGAAAGTAATTATTTAAAAATTCAGTTTCATTTTATTGGACTTCTTCATCGGTTTGTTCATGGAAAAAAGAATGTGAAAATTTGTAACATTTCATAATAATCTATGCCAAGGATCATTAGGCAGAGTAAATTTCATGCAACACAGGATTTGGATAAATTGTTGACATAGGTGACAAACAGTTCCGATCATGGTCTATAAAAGCTTAGCCGAAAGAGCTCCCTCTTGTTACTTCGTATAGCCTACCGTACCACTCACTCTGCAATGGCTTTTCGCAGCAGCTTTCTGCTGAAGAAAGCAAGTCCAGACACGTTCCTGCCAATCAATCGAACTTTGAACGTTGAAGGAGGCAATAATTATAGAACCTCTCTCATCCTGCTCCCCTCCCCCCCCCCCCTTTACAAGTCGATATTTGAAGATCCATTACGTCACTCCTCAAAAAAGATGAGTTTGTGCCTTCTTCGGCAAACCAACATTTTGTGTCAATATCAGACGAAGGATGATAAATGGAAGTGGAGGAGCTGTGTGCTCTTTTGACCTTTTCATAACAATGCATGGGTACAATCATTTATTCTCTGCCTTAGCATTTAGATCATACTCTGATTCATTCAGACACAAAAGCATTTCAGTCACACCGCACCTTTGCATTATCCCAATATTTTCTTTCTCCTTGGTCAGCAACAAAGAGTCCTGAATCCACGACTCAAAAATGTTGCAAACAATGGGTGATCATTTCAAAGCCTGCACATAACAGTAACGTACTGTATAGAGAAAGCTTGATATATATATTTTTTTCTTTTCCTCTCAATGTTTTCTTTTTTTGCAATACAGAATGACAAAAAAATAAAATAAAAGCAAAAACAACCTTTGCTCTTCGAAGCAGGTAATAGGCCCTATTGCTGTTTCAAAAAAGAAAGAAAAAAGAGCAAGGTAGCTGGAACGGAATTTCTGACATCTTATAAAATGACTCCTAAAATTTCAACTGCATCAGGTTGCTATATCCATCAAGAAAGGTATGGGACATACCAGAATTGATTTGATGAAAGAGGTCCTCGCCATTTCCTTATATTTTCTCCTTTTACCACCTAGCCTGCCACTCCCTCCTCCCCCCTCTTCTCCCCCCCCCCCCCCCCCTCTCCCCACCAATACTGACCCTTCTCTCTTGGGTCAGATATTCGAATAATGTCATGTGACCTCCGACCGGTCTGGCTTCCATTAGGCTGGAAAAAAAAAAAATCAAGACTACGAAAAAGTTATTCTGCTTTCTAGTCAGTAAGTCTGTTGGTCGTTTCTTGGCCTGACCTGCAAGTAGGGAGTGCGACCAATACAGAAATTGTAAGGCACTGCAAAAATCAGGAATTCTTCATTGCCTGTTCCCTAGAAATAAACTACCCCTCTCTAACAGGTAGCTAAGGCAGTCTGAAAATAAAATAAAACTTTTTTTTTTTTTCCTTTCCTCCTTCTGCCTCCTCCTTTTTCCAAAATATTATAACCCTACCCTGATTGAGATACTGTTTTACATGGTGATGGCTTGATCAATAAATGTTTAAACTCTGCTGCTGAACCTTTATGATCTTGTTTACTGGATGAAGAAACATTCAAGCATATATAAGGTCTTTGAGGCTATACCTGAACTTTAAAAGGATATATAATCATGTCAATACACATCCGTTATCACCATGTAAGTATCCTGTTTTCAATAATGGTTTATGCTAATGCTTTTATCTTTAGGAAACAGTAAATGTGGCTAACTGAGTCATGTGTCCATTTTTGCTCTTTTGAAAGCACTTTCATGATCATTTTCAATTCCGGTCCCCCCTCCCCCCCCCCCCCAGCTTCTTTTATTCTTGTACATAAAGCCCGCCGCACACTATACCACTCAAAATCTGTCAGTCATATAGAGGTGTGTCGTCTCGTGTTCGACGGACTTAAGAGTCACAGGTCACAGAAGGACCATACATGGAACTCTTGATTTGTATTTTTTGTAAACTACAAACACTATTGAATGAGGCCTTGAAAGTCTTTACACTACTCTTGGTGCTGGTACAAGAATGTGACCTTTTATCAAGACACGTCTTTTATGTTCTCTGCGTAATCAAAGGTCACATTTATCTCTGGCATGTCTGAAACTAGAAATGTCGCTACGGCGACTGATGCCTCCGCCATAATGCATGATTCTCCCAATAGGTGTATAGTACAATGTCTTGACAATGTGTGATGACAGTTTCACATAACTGGCAAAATATCGAAATAACAGGTTTGTCAGAAATATCTTGAATGTTCACTTTCCACGAACTGGGTTTGCTATAATTGTCTATTAAAGAGTGCAGGTACACATATTTGGGGAATTGAAAAATTTTACTTGACTTCTGACCAACCTTATTATAAGTTTATGCATTGAGTATAATTTTCAAGGTATGAAGAAAGAGTGTAATTACAGTACAAATTTTTTTTTTTCATTTAAACCTGACCTTTGACCCTTAACCTTTGACCTTTGACCTTCTGGCTGGAAATTTCCAAGAGAATCTCCATCAAGTAATACATGTACATATATTAAACACTTTTAAAACTAATAATGCAATCATTGCATATACTAGTATACATGTATGAGGGAAATACAGTAGTAACATTTTGAGGAGTTGACCTTGACCTTTGAACCCCTGACTATTGACCCATGACCCCTAAATTCCCTAGATAATCCCTGCCAGTCAGTACATGCATATGTACCATGTTCCATGAAGATACATTGAACCATTTGCGAGAAAAGTGATATTGCAACATTTTCACCTAACCTTTGACCTCTTGACCTTTGACCTTATGACATGAAACTCTCTCTGGAGAATCCTTCTGCAGTAGTACATGTCTACACTAAGTTTCAAGAAAATAACTGCGGGCATTGCATAGATATGGGGGAAATAGCAACATTTTTAGCATTTGACCTTGACCTTTTGACCTTTGACCTCTTGTCAATGTCACTAGAATCTACTCAACTAATTGTCCCATCATACATCATCCTTGGACCAAGTTTGGTGAAAGCTGCTTCATCCAGTTTTGAGTAATCACATAAAAAGATAAATTTTAGGATTTGACCTTGATCTTTGACCTTTGACCTCTGTCCGATTTCACTGAAAAACTAATCAAGTAATTGTCCCATCATACATCATCCTCCAACAAAGTTTGGTGAAATTTGCTCCACACAGTCTTGAGTTATCGCGTAAACGGATACAATTTCACGATTTGACCTTGACCTTTGACCTTTGACCTTCAGCCGATTTCACCCAAAATCTTATCAAATTGTTGCCCCATCATACTTCATACTTGGACCAAGTTTGGTAAAATTCCAGTAAATATTACTCAAGTTATCGCGTAAACGAAAGCGGACGGACGTACGGACGTACGGACGTACGGACGTACAGACGTACGGACGTACGGACGTACGTACGGACGGACGGACAACCCGAAAACATAATGCCTCCGGCACCACTTCGTGGCGGAGGCATAAAAATAATGAAATACATGGATAAGCAAACACCGCTGTTTATCTGGTAAAGCAGGAATAAGGCGACAGGTCTGCTATCAGCTAGACAGAGATTACATAACACAATAGATAAGATGAGCTTGGAAACTTTCCATTTGCCAAATGCTTCTGCACACTCTTCTTTTTACAACATGGGGTTGGCTATGTAAAAAAAAAAAATGCAATTGTTCCATTTATCAGATGTGCTTTGTTTCTGCTTCAGGATTTTACATATTCATTAACTTGCTGCTTGCTTACTAGTCATAGTCCAGCCTTCCATTATCTCATCATAATAAATATCTTTAGAAAAACATAAAAACGTGACCACATTGATCTCTGTCTTCCAGACAGTTGTTCACACATAACGTAACTTATCTCAAAGCTAATCTCCATCGATATGCATCCATTAATTACTCTTGTCACAGTAGTTCTAACTGACACATAGGCCTACATGCTTGGAACATTGTGCATCCATCAAATCCAATCACTCTGAAAATGAAATTGATGGCTGCTAGTGATCCTAAATGCTCGACCAGACTGCGATTCCCACCCAAGAGAGCTTACACATAATTCAAGCCATGAAGTCTTAGGTTCCAAACCCATCCATCATCAAAACTTCTGATCATTAAAAACTGTTGTGATATACAGCTGTATATCACTTGGAATAGAATGACTACTGAATTGATGAACTATCTAGTAGGCCTACTCTGAGACAAGGCAATAATGGTCTAATACTTGAAGACAAGCAGAAAACATCATGTCTGGAAGCTAGACTAATGTTTCCCCAAGGATGGTGCTTCAGAAACTTTACATGACATATGAAAACATTTTTAATTTCCATGATATAGGCAAGTAATATGTTTTCACAGCAGTAAAAACCATCTGTCAGTCCACTAGGTCTATAAAAACAAATACTATCACATCCCTTTTATACTGGAGGTTAGCTTGCTTCAGGTCCGCACCTGAAGAGAGCTAACCCCAGTATACTATAAAAGGTATGTGGGCCAATTTGTCCGCTCTAGGGAGGTAGATCAGGTCCGCTTCAGGTATAAGCTAATGTCAACTGGTATAAAAAGTATCTCGAGTTTAGCTCAGGCTAAATCCCAGAAAGAGACCAGAAAGTGACCAGAAAGAGTGTACGGTGCTTCCGGGTTGCCAATATGTACGTTTACTGCTGTACTGTTGCCACCGGTGTGCTGTGTATTATGCATCGTATGCACTGGTGTACTAAGTTTATACTGTCACTGTTCGGTAAAACTCTCAATGAACTCTTTGAACTAGCAAACGACATGATCAAATCATGAGAAAAAATAAATAAAGTGGCGCAGTATGTACACTATATCTATACGCCGATGACTGGTTGAATTTCGCGAGTAACATATTAACAACGGAACTGAATTCGTACTCGTAAGTAAGCATGAACACTGTCACTGAATTTTCACACTTGTGGGAAGGACAGCAGGCCCATTGGGAGGGAATGAGTCTTGCATGTAACCTTGGGTGGTCAAGAATGACAGCATAAAACGACTCAGCCGAGCTAAAGTTAGCTTGATTCAGAAGCAAGCTAAAAGTCGTGCGCAGTATAAAAGGGATATTGCAGAGTAGCACAGGAGAATGACTCTGTAGAAATAAATGCACCAAGTCTCAAGACAGCAGAGCAGTGGATGGCACTTCGCATGAGCAATAGCAAATCCCCTACACAATGATGTTGTGATCAGGCAAACAAAATAACCTCAGTTTGATAACACAGGATTTTATGCCAGTTCATCCCTTTCCTTGAAGGATTATGAGGAGTTGCCCCCTCACCCCTTACCTCCATCCCCTCCCATGTCCCCTCCCTGCCCCCCTCTTCCTTTCTCTTCCCTCATCATCTCCTGCAGAGCTGCAGAATGGCATATTGTTCTTATTATTGTTTTCCAGAAATGTTTACCCCCTAGGTCTTGGAAGAGACCCCAGTTTTAGCTCTGAAAATAGGTATGATTGACCTCTGTTGACCCCTAGACAGTCTGCTGGAATCTTTCATTCCTCCTTGGTTGCCTAGCAACAAACAGCTTTGTTCAGAGAAGTGGGAGTTGGTGTGTGTGTTTGCATGGCACCAGTGCCCAGCAGGCAGGCAGGAATGAGTAAAATAACATGTGCCAGAGACAAAAGGCTTTCTGAGAATGTTGAGTAATGTTGATGATGGACATGCAGGCATCACATTTTCCAAGTCTTTTTAGCAGGAGACAAAAGTGAATGTAGAAGGTGAATGATTTACTAAAACGTAGGAGTTAAGATTTAATTCACACAAACGGTTTTGGATAAAACTCCAGCAGGTAAACAAATGGAAAAAATAAAGGAAACAGTAAGTGTTACTCTTGTGAACACATGACAGTTGGGAGGTACCTGTATCCACCACAAAGAAATCAACTGGGATGGCACATCAGGAAAACCATAACAATGATAGAGATTGAATGAAATAAATATTCAATAACTTTGAGAGATGCAATAGCCATGAAATGAATGGGCTCCAGAACAGCACACCCTCTAGGAAAGGGAAGAAAACCAAGCATCAAAAGGCTGTGCCATTTCAGATGTCATACATAATGTTTGTACCCTTTCACCCACCATTAGGCCCCCCCAAAAAAAAAAAATTGTTGCATTGGCGTAACCCGCCCGACCCTAAAAATTCCGCCGACCCCATGTTTTTTTATTTTTTATTTTTTGCTATCGATATCAAATATCTTGTTGATTGCGATCGCGATCGCACAAACCCGGAAGTGGAAACGGCTCTGGGGATATCGGATGTACGAGGGAGAGATCTAGCGCCTCGCATAAGCCTTCCTTGATCAGTACGTCATCTGTTTCCAACACGGACACGTACTCTTGAGCATTCAGACTGTGATGTATTGTGCACAGTTTTGCCATAGGTTTCTTGTGTGGAGAACTTACACGAATCTGTATATGTGGGACTGTAATAGAGATCGCCGTGTGCGATGAAAAGATCGTACATATGGGTCAATTTGCATCTATCTTATCTAAGTCAAAATAGTAAAATATGAAGTGAAAACATTCAGGATAGGGATTTCAACATCTTTAAATTCTGTGAAGGGGTATAATTCCAGTAATATCGGCCTCATAAATGATTTGTAGAATAGATGAACACAGCACATTCGGTGCAGCAGTTGTAACTGTTTACTGAGCTGAGCACGAGTTTTACACGTAAAATGCAGGTAGCAAAAAAAAAAAAAAAAAAAAAAAAAAAAAAAAAAAATCCGCCCGACCGACCCTATTTGAAAATCTCATGTTACGCCAATGCAACAATTTTTTTTTTTTGCCTTAGGCTAAAGACGTTCGTTCAAGAAGAACTCCTGAATTCTATCAAACCTCTGGTGTGTGAGCTGATCATCACTGAAATAAAATTTTCTCATGGCTATACGATTGGCATATTTTCCCGAAAATCTCACTGCATCAACCGTAAGGAAAGACAGTGAGCTGATAGTACCAAAGATACAAAGTGTAGAAGTGCTTTTCATCACTGCGTGCAGTTTTAGAAAGAGTATGTGTTTATACAATATTTGCCAGAAGAATCTCTTGGTTTACTAGCACTATATCCCCATCTTATCCCTGACGCCATCAAGACCAACCTTCAGAAAAATACCAGGCATATCTCGGGCATGAATTCATCTCAAACTGTTGTTGTTGTGTGACCACCCTGGGTACAAAGAGGGACATAAAAACCATGGTTACAGGGACAGAATCGCCCTGTTTATCCTCCCAGGCAATCTGCATCACTTTCAATCAACTCCACCGAGACGTGATGGAGAAAAGGCATCTTCCATGGAGGTATGATGTTACCCCATTGCCATGGCAACAGGCTGATTGTCCCTCAGTTGTCCTCCATCTCAATGTGACAGGCATCCTTTGTATTTGAGACTTGCCGGAGGAAACAACTGTCCTCACATTGAACTTCTGTTTTTCAGTTACAAATATTAACATTAACATTACGGAATATGCGAGGCAGCATTACTAACGATGTGATTTTGATTATGATAATTATGATGATGACAATGGTAATATAATGAAATTGATACAAATAATAGTGATATAAATAACATCAATAACATCAGTGGTTAGAGTAGCATTCAAATCCCCAATGACAGAAGAAGAAAAAAAAAGTTAGTATGATTTCTTTTCAAGGAAATACTTTGCAATCTCCAACATTTCAGAAGACACACACTGTATATTTGTATGTCGTTACTTTTGCAAATATAGGTCAACCAGCAAATTCGTAACTTGATAAAACCACTGCAAGATATTGTACTATCATCCATTGTCATTTACAGAGTAAATTTGTGTTAGAGTATACCTGATCTATATAAGCATAATTTGCCGGGAGAAAGATGAGTAAGGTTATATCTCAACAAGACTGTAAAATTCAAATTCATTATCGCCTGGTAGATATTCACCATGGCTCAGGGGATTGGGTGACTTATGCACGATAGTATGTAAATGAGTATCTTGGCAAATTGTTAAAAGTTTACAATCTCTGAAAAAGGGGGACCAGTGTGCACATTTCTTCTCTTAGAAGCCCAACTCAAAGTCCTCAAAAAAAAAAAAAAAGGAGCAGGATAACAAAGGCTGAAATTAGCTGGATGGCCTTCTCAATGACAAAAGGAAGCCTTGCTGATGGTGTAACTACCACCTTTCTCCCACAGCACAGCTTAGGCCCCATCTTTTTTTCTTTTACACATGAATTACTTGCTGAACCCTGAAGACTTTAAGAAGGGCTTTTCTCACTCAGATGGGTAGGCAAGGCCCTGCTTCTATTTCGGGAAGATGTAAGTGCGTCCAAAGTGGTCGCCAGCTAGCTACACATCACAATGGCCTCAGTAGCTCTTCTGAAGAGGGGGGAAAAATGGACAGTGTCTGATCTGAATATCACTCCCATCAATTACATGCTTTCTGACCATGAAATTCAACTCTGAGAGAATACAGGGGCAAATGGAATATACGCTACGACCACCTACGCGATTCAGCTTTATTCACCTTTTAATCTCATGCCTTTCAAGCATATTCAGACAAAAGCTCAATTTTGGAGGTTCTCTTTTTAGGTTCCCTGTGGCTTTGGGTCTGGATTTTGGTTTGTTTGACTCAGGTGTCATAATTCTGCTTCTACTGATCTTCCTTGGCAAGTCACATATGATCAGGGCTCAACATTAGCGGTGGCCTGGGGCCACTAAAAATTAATGCAGGGCTACCAAATCTCCAAAAAGACTATCTTTTGGTAGCCTGATCGAGCACTTAAAGGAGACCTCCGGATGATTTTCAAATTTTTACATTTGAACATGTATAAATTAGTTATACTGGGTACAGAGTTTCAGGATTTATAATGATTGGGATGAAAAATAAGAATGTTTTCGAAATTTCTAACAAATGGCAATGAACAAGGATGATGACATGGCAGCCTCACCATAAGAATGCATGAGATGTGGCTCAAGGAAGCAGAACAAAAGAAGAAGGCATGCATAGATTACACACAGGTGAACTTGCAAGCATGCCGTATTGTAATGGAATGACACTGCTACATTTCTGAGATATGTGAGGCTCCTATGTCATCATCTTTGTTCAGTGTAATTTGTTTAAGGTTTTTGAAAGTACTGTTTCTCTGCTCAAGAACCACAATAAATTCTACAAATCTATACATGAAGCTGTTGATTTATGTACTACATGATGTGAAATTATGAAAATCGTCCGGAATGCCCCTTTAAGATTCAAAATGGATTTTTATGGTTTTGTTCATTTTGAGCCACCAGAGAAAAAAAAAAAGTTAGTGTTGAGTCCAGGCTATCTATTTTAAGTATAATCAATCTATCAATCAGTCATAACATTTATGTAATATATAAAATCCTGTTCCGTTTTACTGTCACTGAAATTATGTCTGCATGTGCATGTAAGTGTGCACCGACAGGAGAAAAATGCTGCAAGTAGGATGTTTAATAATGTCACTGCTTCCACTTTTCGCCCAATTTTCATGCCTGCCATTTTAGTGTGTTCTTTTTTCACAGCGCAGTGTCCTCAGCTGAACAATTCAGTAGATACAGGCATTGGCATTTTAAAGTTGGGTTTTCTTGGAGTCGAGTGATTGATTGCTCACTGGATACAAAAGTTCAAGCACTTCTTTTTTTCAACGCCCATCAAATAAGTTGACAAGAGCCCCCTATTGGCACTTTAAAAAAAGAAAAAAGATAAATGCCATGAAACAAATTTCGTTACAAACAAAAGTTTGTAAAAGTTTGCGTTTTTCCCACTTGGAACAATCTAAAGATCACAGGAGTCCCTAAAGCTCCCCACAGGTGAGAATTTTTGGAGCTTTCCATCAATCATCTTTTCTTTAAGTCATTTCTCTCTTTTCCTTCTCTTTCTCACCTGCCTTGCAATATAAAAAAAAAGAGAAATATATAACTTTGACCTGTCACTGTCAGAAGAAAATTTCCAGGTTCGCAGCAAGTATTTACATTTGACCTATCAGTGTATTCATCTGTAATCCCTTCAGTGATTCAATCCCAGTACGTGCCCCACACAGCTTGTACAAAAAGATAACCACAGAGCAGCTTGGGCACTCCGGTTTCCCCCTCGACTGGATTGTATGGCGGACGGATCCTCCCGAGGAAAGAAATCCTGCCGCGCCTTGTTCCCTCCTGACTCGATGCCCAGGTGTAAACGCCCCCCTTTTACAACCACATGGCAAGTCAAAGGGGGGAAACTGCCATGTTCAGAAAGTTTGACAGAAGCCATTTGTAAAGAGTTGTCGTTAGTCTTTCTTTCAGATGTAAGTTTTTTATTTGACAAAGTCTTGAAGAGAGTTTGTATACCTTTAAGGCACACTGACCTAGGATAGGATCAAAAAGGGTGTTATTGGATGGCATGATGATCATCGCCACCTTTGTTACAGCAGGGAGGTGAGGCTCACCTCCCTGGTTACAGAGACTGATGGTGTACAGCTAGATAACTTTCATTCAAAGTAGATCGGGTATTTGCAATCCAGTGATTTATGGCGCTTTGCTTGCAGCTGAGTTTCTTTTCTTCTTCTTCTTTTCTTTTCTTTTCTTTTTTTTTTGGGGGGGGGGGGGCACGTGTGAACAGCAGCAAATTAAATCAATTTTTGCATTGCACACAAATACACAAATAACTCCAGTGCATATGTGGGTCTTAGTTTGCCTAACTTGCAGCTTAGCAAGAAAAGGATGAGCTGACTCGGCCCCGCCCCCATTCACTTTGGCCAATAATTAGGCAGGTAGGCCCTATACCATTTGATTGAAGAAACAAGCCTATGGCTCCTCAAGTTGGATGAAAGGTTTGTAAATCTACACCATTCTTTTGCATTATTCTTGAAAGTGCCAGTCCTTAAATGCATTATGTGGATCAGATAATTAAAACAAAAACAAAAACATTCTTGCAATTTAAGTTTGATGGAGAGAGTGTGAGGTGAAAATGTACTTCTACCTTTAAATGGACTGACCAGTTACAATAACATTTAATTTTTACTTTTTCCAACAATCATAATTCATATATCTTACATGTCACTCTGGGGGCTACCAGAAATACATTCTACTTAAGCAGAAAGTGAACTAAGTTTTGTTAAAGAGGGAACTTGAATGACACATCCCTTTGGCAATCTTTCTCTTTTAAAATTGACTTTCCACAAAAATTACTGGACATATTTGTCAACCCCAGGCTTCATAAACATTACAAAATCAAAGTCCCTTTGCACTTTCTTCGACAACTTCTTTACGAGAAAGAAAAGAGTCATAAATACTCCCTCAAAGACTCTTTGAAGAGGCAACTTTCTCTGGAGAAAGTTCAGAAAGTGTGAAATTACAACACTCAATTTTTTTTTCCTTTGCAAAGTGCTGCCTCAGGTATAATATGAATACTGAAGCCCTCTTTGACTGAAATCTGCAGTATATAAAGTGAGAGTTGTGCACAGGTCAAGAGTCAACCTTCAAAGTAGAAACATTACTGCATGCACAATTTCAGAAAGAAATACAGCCTGCAGTAAAGTACATAATGCAGATGGGAGAAATATCAGAGACTGATGTTTCAGGTGTAAGAGAGAATATTCACGATTGTCAACAAAAATCACTGTTGTACAAAAATATATTTTTAATGTGATATTTAGGATGTCCTAATTAGATCTCATCACAAAAATGGAAAATTTCTAACTCTGCCATGAGAGAAGGACTTTAACCTATGGAGCTCCAAGGAACTTTGCTCTATAAACCATCACTTTGTCACTATTACAGTAGCACCTCTGAATCTAACTACAACCTTATACTGGACAAAGATTACATTGAACTGGTTGGGACTGTAATTCATTAAATCTCTACAAATTCAGAAGGAAATTTACAGAGGAAAGTGCCATTTTGTGAGAGAACCGGTGAACTTTAATCTCCTAAAATATATCGCAAATTCAACAGTTGAATAAAAATACATGTAGAGCAAATCAAATGGCTTTTGAAAATCCTTAAGATGACTGAAATTAATAATTATATGCATTACTAACAAAGGGCTGCCAGCTGAAATGGAGTAACTGTTTTGTTAGTCTATCATAATGAAACAATAGTTTTGTATGGAAATACAGAAGAAACTTTGTAATAAATACAGCAACAAAACTACAAAACTGTGATGTCTCAGCTAGTTTCTTCGAAATATATGTTTTCCATAAATTTGGACAAACAGACAGTGTATTGAATCCTATGCTACAGTATTGCTTCTTCTTTTCTTTTTTCTTTTCTTTTTTTTTGGGGGGGGGGGGGGCGGGGCAAGAAAGTGTCTGCAACACTAATGATGTTTTTAAGGAGACAACCAACCAACACCCAGACAGTTGTCCGGATAACAGCATAAACCTTTGAGTGGTTTCATGTTTTGAAGAGGCACTAAAAGTGTGGTGAAGAGTCTGGGAGGAAGAGTTAAATAGAGAGAAGCATCAGAGGAGACAGAAAACACTCAAGAGATGCAGAGAAAATAGGAATCCGTCTTCTTGGCGTCATGGCAACAGGCGGAGTGGGGAAGAACCTTGTTAAGCACCGACACGACGCTTACACCACCATCAAGACGAGATGCTATTTTTGCTGGACTGAGGATGTTTGGAAGTAAAACAGTGGTAACAAGTCCAAGTCAAACACCAAGACCTCACTTTGGACAAACATGCCCTGCCTTGCACCAAGGAAAAAGAAACCGCTAGCTTATACTTCATCCTGGAATTTTTCTCTTATTTTAAAAGGTGGCTAAGTAACTCTTGGTGTGTGTGTGTGTGTGTGTGTGTGTGTGTGTGTGTGTGTGTGTGTGTACATGCATTTCTGAGTTATTGTTGTTGTGGTTTTTTTTTTGGGGGGGGGGGGGGCAGGGGACACAAATTAGGATTCAGACCAGTAATGCAATGCTATGTCACACTTTTCCCTTGCGGCTACATTTACAAATCAAGTGGACTATAGGGCCTACCAAGAGGGAAAATAGATTCACGCTACGAAACACATGTCAAAGAGGTAAAATTATGACAGAATGATATGACAGAATTTAATTAAAATCTTCTGTCTGAGCATTAGTCCAAGTTTATTCATTATACTGATATCTGCTGCACTCATCAAACGATGTCCTGCACAAGCACTTGTCTCTCTACAATTAATTCTGCCTTCAAATTCGATTCAGAATGCTGCAATGGCTATGAATGCAATTTCTGTGCAGTGGGATTCATGGAGATGCACACACCTTATTTATCACATGCCACAAAGAGGTATTGGGCTTCCTAAAAAACCTCTCTCTCCGTTATATGAGCACTTACATTGAATGTCGTCCCTGGGAGAAACAATATTACCACCACTGCCCATAAGGGTTTCCTCTATCCGCTTAAACAGAATAAACATCAATTGAGGATAGTCTAAAGGCTTGTTCTCTGGGCCTGGCTGCATTTACACACTTCTGGCATTTGTCAACAAGACTTGCTTCACAGTGTGCTCTTCCTTTTGGCTACAACACATGGGTATGTGCTCCGCCCCATGCAGAGTTTGATGTCGCAAATATTTGCTTCATTAGCCTGCCCATTTAAGACATGATCTACCAAGGGCCAACATCCTATTGACAGCTAAGTCTTGAGTCATCCTTAACACAGCACCCAGCATTCCATGATATATCTATTAAAGACCATGGCATCCAGTCTCTAAAATGGTTCAAATTATCATGGTATTTCTCAAATTATCATCATAATTCTGAAATAATTGCAGGACTTCTTGACATATTAGAATCATGATGCATGACTGCACTATGTAGTGAAATTTTTCTGCCCACAGAAATTTAAAATTTGGATCGCGATGAAAATCTGGAGATTTGGATCGCGATACAAATCAAGAGATGTACATCCCACTCATTCACATCAGTGTGAACCCCACAATTATGTAAACTGGTAGCTCAAGTTATTGAGCTAATTTCATTGCCTGCAATGATGACAGAAAAATGCCACCTCCATGCAAAAACCTGGCAGAGTGTTTGAAGGGCTTGGGAGCTGAAAGGGTTTACTTCTATTCCTTGAGAATAGGAGGACTGGAAGCCATAGCTGAACAGTCTCCAAAGACCCAGAGTTTTGGCAAACAGAGGGGGCTAAGAACTTCTACTGCTGGGGAAACAATGGGTTAGTTTACATACAGAGAACTCTGAAAAGGACATCAAACTACTCTCTAGCACACACATACTAAGTGGGTAAAAAGAGAGAGTGTTTACAGGGGAACTCAACAACAGGAAATAGTTGTAAGTCAGAGGGGTGTGTGCGAAAACATTTGATTCCGGGTACCACTCCCATCTCTGTTGTGTAGTAACAAACCTTTATAATACTACATGTCCAGCATTATCAAAGAACACAGACTTTCACGACAAATTGATTCAGGTGAGAAATAGGAATCATAGTGCAGCCTCAATGGATGAGGAAAAAGAAAGAAGGAAACCCAGAAGAGAGAAGAAAGAATAACTTAAAAACAGACTCCAGAGAGATTCCAGTAGAGATGCACTAATTTCTGCATGATCTAACAAACCCCTACCACTGGCTGGCTGTATGTAGTATGTCTACTTCTTTCCCTTCCCCGCATCACTGGTATTGAGAGTCTTGTAATTATTGAGGGATCAGTAAAGAATTAGAGAATGATGCATTCAATTCAATCTTTATCTCCCTTTTTTCCTTCTTCAAGATCTTTCCCTTTGTTGATTAATAGCCTTCACAGAATGTATTTTCCTGAATTTTGCATTTGCATTTTTCTTTGATTATAATAATTTCAATGTGAGTTTGAATATCTAGACAGTTGTTGCCTGGTACCTCAGCTAAATCTGAGATTACCTCAGGCTTCAAATCACACTGTAAACTGAAAGCAGTCATTTCAAGTTGTCTGTCAAAGCAGTCATTTCAAGTCGTCTTTCTAAGCACTCATTTTGACCGAGTTCCACATTGTGTAGTGTCAAACATACCCCACACGCTACTTTGATTTATACAGCAACTGCTGAGCAATTGCCACACAGTACACACTACTGTGGCACTACAATTGTATGGAACGGGCTTATAACAACCAAAGATCAAATCAGTTTGATACCAATCATTAATGCCCTGTTCAAACATTCAAGGCAAACAGTGAAGCAAGATATCACCAACACGGGAGGGGAAATGCTTCAATTCAGTGCTTGAGACGCCCGACGACCTCAAAAGTCAGTCTTTGCAGTGCTCTGATTTCATTTATCGGCCTCCAGGTCGCGCTAGTCTTTCAACCTGGCACCCAAATATTTACGTTGCCGAGCCTGCTGCATTCATACGTGACTGCATAAAGTCATACTTAAGGCATGAAACATTAGTTAAGCTCTGCTTGATTTTTTCCCCTTTATTTTGCAGAAGCATCCCTTCTTCTTCACGTTCTTTGTCCATATGAAAGCTGGAATTTTTCATGAGCTAATTTTGTGATGTCTCATTGCTCAGATTTGTCAAAGAACCCCACAATACTTTTATTTGTTCAAGCATGACTTGTAAAATCCAAACCTCTTTCATTTCCCACTTGATAACTTGATGGTTGGAGTATTGAGCCATAGCACTGGATTGAGTGGGCTGTCTAGTTTCTTATCAAGTCTGTAGGCCTACATTAATTCTGTATCTTTAACAGCCTCCAAAGGATAAAATTGATTCATTAATCCTCATAGGGTCCTACTTCAATTTAATCAAGAATATATTATCACATAGATGGGAGAATACAAAAAAAAAAAGTATTTGATCGTTAGCATGTGTTGCTAATTACTAAATGAAAAGATATTGACATTATGTTTCAAAATGAAAGACATGTTAAAATAATACCCTTCTTCCTTATACTCTATCAAAAGCTTCCATTCAAACTGACCATGAAACTGGCTCCACTGCCATTTGATGTAAACACACTTCCTTTGTTGTGCAGTTTTTATACAAATCTACTGAATTGATCCTTTTGTGAATGAATACTTTTGTGTACAGATACAGCTTTACAGACATAATTCATAGTCTTGTGTATAACAAGCAACTCTTGTTAAGCATGCCGCACTCAACACTGCAGTAACAGGCTTTGGCTCTTCAGAAAAGAAATCATAAGTGAATCAAATCTATCAGAGCCAATTACTTATCTCTGTCCAACCCATGATTACCAGGGAAGAAATTTAATTTGGCAATTTGTGCCTTCTCACCTCCAACCGGACGGGGAAAGCAGAGTAGTGAGGGACAAAGAAATAAATCCATTGGATGACAGATTGCGGCTGTGGGAAAGGTTGGCCGGTTCTCCGGGTGATCATTGCGGCCCAATACAGCCCAATTAGCCGTGAATCATAGTCAATTAAATATATGTGTGAAACAGTTGTCCGTTCACATCAACAATAGCTGCAGCTGACCCCAATCAAATATTTATGGGTAAAATGTATCTTTCCCCGAATGCTATACCACTTTTGTAAACTATCAATCATCAGCAAAGTCCCTTTATTTGTTTAATTATTCTCTTGTCACTAATAGTTATGTTCAGTTTTCCTGTGCCTGAGAGCTTTAGAAATATACAGAGAGTATTCAAGAATAATTAGCAGAGAGATGAATATCTAAATGATACTTTCTTTGATGATAGATTGTAAGATTTATCTGAGAAAGCAATATATTTGTGACGCAAATAAAGAATACATAATCATTTCTGGTGTGTGTAAACATCATGTATACTCAAGATCCTGTACAATGTAGGACCTACTGGGACCAGTGGCCAAGTACCATAGTAGATATTCCATCACTTCCAAAGCATGGTAATTTTCCCATTATATATTTTACAGAGGCCTATGCATGTGACACAGGTGATGGGTGAAAATGCATTCATATGCCTATAGATTACTGTACATTGCAGATACAATGTACATCACATTTCCTCTACACTTGACTATTGAATTTTCTTTAATCCCCATACTCTGAGACATTTTTTTTCTCCACATGAATTACTGATTTATATATTCTAAAGGTCCATCAGAAGCAGAGAATCAATATCATACCTATCTACAAACTCTTCTGCTTGCCATGTATATTGTAGTAGTACCCCCCCCCCCTTTAAAAAAAAAAAATTACCACATCAACAGGGTTCTCGCCAGGAATTTCTTCACGCTTGTCGGTATTTATGCGCGCTGTTCTGGGGGTGGGTACGGGAGGGGGGTTCCCCCTCCCGCGCGAAGCGCGGAAGCCTTCGCTAATGCTCAATACAACACAGATAAATCGCCGCTAAAATGCCACTAAATGCGAAATTTTCACGGAGATGTAATGAACGTTGTGAGGGGCATATTCTCACAGAAACAATGCAGAAACTCCATACCTTTTGTTAGCGGCAGTTCCTAAATAATAAATGAAAGAGAAATAGGTGCCGATGGTAGAGGTTCCGATTTCTTTTAGGCCTTTCCTGTTTCACTGTTGCAATAATAAGCCGCCTCTGCATCGCAACAACGCGCGCCGTGTTGCTTTCTCGCCGTCTGCTCGACCACGTGGTAGGCCTATTGCATGCAGATGCGCGAGAAGCGATCGAGAACTTTCGGGACATCGTTGCACTTTCCTTTCTGGGTATACTGCGGTAGTTTGGCCGTGACATCAAAGAGATATCATACAAAAATGTAATGATAAGATGGTCATTATTCCGAAGGTTTGTTTAATCATAAAATGAAACGATTCATTACTGAGTACTTCGAAGGTTTGTAATCGACAACAGCAACACCAAAGGTCGGTACTACAGATGAATGTTCAAAATAAAACTGATTTCGTTCGAAGATTAACAAGCATTTTTTCTTTATTATTTTCCGATCAACGAACCTTCAGAAAGGAATCTATCATCTATCGTTATTGCTTCAAAATAACAAACCTTCAGAATAAGAAAACACCCTTTTTTTGGGCCGTTGTTGTATTCCGAAATTATACTGGCAGAACATTCGAAATAACAAAACTGATTTCGTTTGGATATAAACGAATATTTTCTCCTTTATAATTTTTCTATTAACGATCATTCAGAATTAAGAATGTAGAGTATTATATTGCCATTATTCTTTCGGAGTAACGAACCCTGAGGGTAAGAAAACTGTAACCGTTTTCATTTCTTTTTTATCGTTTTCCGATTAACGATCGTTATTCTTTCGCAGTAACGAACCTTCAGAGTAAAAGAAAACTCACGGTAACCGTTTTGGGGCCGTCGTTTTATTCTGAAATTTCACTGACGGAAACGTTCGAAATAACAAAACTGATTTCGTTGTGAAATGAACGGACATTTTTTTTAAATCATTTTTGGATTAACGAACCTTCAGAATAAGGAATATAGCATTATTTTTTTCATTAATCTGTCGGAGTAACGAACCCTACGAGTAAGAAAAGTGCAACTGTTTTTTTGGGCAGTTTTATTCCAAATTTCACTGGCAAAACGTTCGAAATGACGCACTGATTTCGTTTTGAAATTTACGGACATTTTTCTTTATTCAATTTCCGGTTAACGAACCTTCAGAATAAAGAATCTATTATTATTTCATCATTACTATATATACTTCTGTCGGAATAACAGACCCTTATAGAGTACGAAAACACGCTGTTTTTGTGCCGTCGTTTTATTCCGAAATTTCACTGACAGAAACGTTCGAAATAACAAAACTGATTTCGTTGTGAAATGAACGGACATTTTTTCTTAATCATTTTTTGGATTAACGAACCTTCAGAATAGGGAATCTAGCATCATTTTATCATTAATCTGTCGGAGTAACGAACCCTCAGAGTAAGAAAACTGCAACTGTTTTGGGGCAGTCGTTTTATTCCAAAATTTCACTGGCAAAACGTTTGAAATGACGCACTGATTTCGTTTTGAAATTTACGGACATTTTTCTTTATTCAATTTTCGGTTAACGAACCTTCAGAATAAAGAATCTACAATTTATTATTTCATCATTACTACTTCTGTCGGAATAACAGACCCTTACAGAGTACGTTATTCCGAAATTTCACTGGCACTGCACGTTCGAAATAACAAAACTGATTTCGTCGTGAAATGAACGGACATTTTTTCTTAATCATTTTTGGATTAACGAACCTTCAGAATAAATAATCTAGCATCATTTTATCATTAATCTGTCGGAGTAACGAAAAAAAAAAAAAAAGAAATCTTGGTGGCGATAACTGATGCTGGTGTAGAGAAAAACAAAGACAGCTCGCTCAAAAGATGCTTCCTTCTTTCAGTTTATTTTCTCCCCCGTCATTCCTATGCTATCGTTCTCCTCCCATGAACCCCTGCCATGCAGGGACGATGAACAAAACAAAATGTTACCGATGCTGCAATGAAAAAAAAAGAAGAAGAAAGAAACACGTCCTCAAAGCAAATTATCTACACTTTTCAAGTTGAACAAATTGATGTTCGTAATGAAGAATAAAAAAAAAGCACGACCTCAAGCAGTGGTGAAACTTGATATCATGGCTTGTGGAAATTTCCATGAAATTTCCACGAAAGCCAGGTGTCAGATAAAGAATGTCGCGCGTACTGCCACCTTGCTTCAGTGGTCGTAAACAGCGTGTACATAGCATGTAAACCAACTGGGAACATTGATGAATGATCATCATTTATTTTCTGCCCGTGAAGGCCCCCTAACCCACCTTTTAACAAACCAAGCCAGAAGCACGTGGAGCATTACGTATACGTTGAACTTGAAAGACTATCATGACAGAATTACTATAAATTTCGGCCCGGAGAAGGAAAATGGAATATTCACGAATGACGTTTACAAATCCATAGAAATTGAAAAGGCTAAAATGGAACGCATGGCTTTTTAGATAAAAAAAAAAAATAACCCACTGAAACTACCAAAACCTAAATAACAATTTGCATTTGCTTACTCCACCGCACGTTCTTTTTTCTTTTCTTTTTTTAACGAAAAATGGAGTTAATTTTCTCTCTGCGGCAATGCTTTGAACGCATCTAATTTTGCGTCATTGCCGATAGCCAGCTTCCTAAAGAATTGATACGAATCCTTTCAAATATACGAAACAAAGTCTAAAGATCCTGGATCCTGGCGGTGAATTTCGGTGGTATTATAAATCCTGCTCACTATCAAAATTTAATCATCTGTTCCTTGCGCCATTTTACCAACCAACTGTTCCTGAAAATTTCATCCTAATCTGTTCCCAAATTTTGACTTATTTTGCGAATAGAGAGACAGACAGGCAGACGAACTAATAAACAAACCAAAGCAGCAAAAAAAAAAAAAAAAAATACATGTACAACCTTTGGCGGAGGGGGGCATGCATTTCATATCGTTTGTTTTTGCGTAACCCGACAACAAGCGTGACAACAAGCGAGCACGTGTCAACCTTCCTCAGCCTCCTTCGGCCTCCGACCCTCTCTTTCCGTCCTCTCTCTCCCTCTCACAATACACTGTACCGTTGTGCACGCAGGCGGCTATTAGTGGCCGACTGGGTGCTTGTGCATGAGGTTTGTGTGTGTGGATCCCAAATCAGAGCGCATGTGAGTGAGCAAGTGTGTGATGTGGTACTGTGTATCAGCAGCTAGCAGGTAGGTGAGACCTCCCCGGTATCAGCTAGTACGTCGCTCTGTTGAGCTGCGTTGTTGTGATCGGTGCGGTGACTGCGTGGGTAAATTTTTGCGCTTGTATAAGTATGTAAACTGCTGCTGCTTTCATCATCTAGCTTCTTTTCTAGCCAGATAATAAAGACTGGAAACAGCGAGAAATTGGTCCGAACTTAGCTCGTCAAGCAAGTTACCCTTGTCGGCAAGTTCACGCGTGGTGTTACCCTTGTCGGCAAGTTTTACCCTTGTCGGCAATTGCTTCTTCAAACCGCACGCTTGTCGGGGCCGACAAGGGTGATATACGCTGGCGAGATCCCTGATCAATTACTATGTCACAATGGCAAAATCACAGCCAAGCTTATTTTGATGACTGTAAATATCTGCAAATTAAACCTCTAAATTTCTTTTAGAAAAAACATTAACATAAATTTTTGCTAGCGATCTTGAGTAGAGAGCAAGCGAGAAGTAAAAAGCAATCATACGATTATAGTTTTGTGACCAATATATTATCAGGTGCCTGGGAGATAATTAATGGTCATTGGTCAGCCAATGATGAATGGTCGATGGTCAGGTGATGCTCGAAGGTCACTGCTCTCTGAATAATAATGCCTAATTTTCCATGATCAGTGGCTTTTCCATGGTGTACTACCTCCATTCAAGACAACTTTCTTTCTCATCAGTAGATTCTCCTCTGAGAAATGCAAATGATGATATTTTGACCTCATGCTGGTGTAGGTTTAATCAGAATGTGACTATCGACGAAGGAGAATGTGTACAGTGTAGGAAGTACATGTTGTGTGCATACTCCACTTTTCCACAATGTCTGGATGCAGAGACTACCAACACCTTGAAAGAACACCCTCAAACTCAACTCACGACCAATCAGAGACTAGTCATTCAGCAGACCAGACATAGTCTACGCTACCAGCCCCTACTGTTGGAAGAATTGATGGACTCTGCGCATCTGCATCAATCTGTGCAGGTCACAAGAACATTACGTGCTACCTCGATCGCACCTCGTCATTCCTTAAATCAACTGGAGTAGACTCATGCCTACGTGGAACCCGCTCTGCCGAGCAATAAGGAGCGAAAATTACACCATCGGGAGGTGCTGACAACAAAAGGAATGTCAATATTTTGTGCTTGTGTTCATAGTCAGCTTTGCCCTTTGAACATCACACATCTGTGTCCTCAGTTCTGACACACCTTTGAGGTAGAGAAATCGCAAGACAAGTTCGGCACAAAGGAAGGAATTTTTCCCGGTGGTATGCGGAGCTACAGCTTTTTATTTGCCATGGCTCCCTTTTACTAGCCGAGCTCTGCTCTTCCCTCATTGTAAAGAAGTCATCAACGGAAAACATATAAATCGTGCGGTATTTTGTGCAAAACACAAATAGCACACAATCCATGGGTCACACCAATTTGAATGATTCTTCCACAACTCAAAAATATTGCTACCTACACCAGTACAGATTTTCTAAACGCTGTTATCATCATATATACCACAACATTTTTAAAATCATCATTTGGTTGCCTTTCTTAATGCTCTTAAAAACTGCAAATCAAGTTTATTTATCAAAAAAAAAACTTAATCTGCTAATCAGGATCAAACAGATTAGTTCATGTATTTACATCAAACACAGTCAAGTATTACCTGCAATAGCAACGTTTTGTGACTGAAGATTTTGATGAATTCCTTGAAGAGTATGAATTCCAGCAATCGATTTGTTTGATATAGATTTAAAGAAAAATGTTTACCTTTTAAAGATATGATCTTCTACATACAACAAATATGGCAAGAAATCATGTCCACAAAAAATAGAGGTAGGAAGGTTTTACAATTTTAATCGTACACCGTAAAACAGCATCTAAGGGCTTAACGAAAGGTCCATTGATGAAAAATATGAAATGAAGCGTGAGTAAATCTTCTGAGCACTCGGGCAAGACATAATGGGCGACCCAGCATAGGGTCTCTTTCTCATTATGTCCCAATTACCCTGCAAATTAGTCCGCTCACGTGCTATCACTCCACCGAGGGTTGCTCTGAACAATGTCCAGGGATTTTTTTGTTTTGTTTTTTTCACAAAGTGCGAGCATGGAGCGTGAGCATGCATGCCGGGGTTCTGCAGTACTAGGGTAATCATCGTGGGAATCTCGGCAGCAAAGACCCTGCACCCAAGCCTCTTCTATGCAAGCAAAACATGTCCATGCTCTCTTTAGATGTTTATTTGCAGATTTCTAGAGCACATCTCAGAGCTGTATTTCGAACATTGTATACGAACAGAATGGGTAGGTATAATTCATGTAGTTGCATTTTATTAAAAAAAAAAAACATCTTTTTTCTCCCACAGGGCAATAGGATTTGAATATCACTGGAAGTAACATAATGATAGCTTGTAATCATGGCAGCCAGCCATATGCTTATTTTTTTTTTTCAAATTACAGGCTTATTTCTACAATTTTCTTGAGAAATTGTATTCTTTATCTCATGTCAGAATAATTGACTCCTCCCAAGTGTACAATAAACCAAGAAAAAACCTCCCAATGTACAATAAACAAGACAAAGCTTTACTGGTCCTCTTAAAAAAAAAAAAAAACTTTCCTGTCTAAACGGGTTGCTCAATAGCCCACGGCAACTAAAACATAGTGGTGGGCAGGTGTTAGTGAACGAGCACTTGCCTCCATATTTAAGTAAGGGGTCATTGTGTAGATTTCCATTCTGGCATAGTGGGTGAAACCAGCATTGTTTTGCATAGTCCTACTGTAAATGCTACATATGGAACCTTCATCGTGGATATTCCAAGGAGAGAAATGAATACCATCCAAAGGACTGGTAGTTTTTCTTCGCCTAAACAACTTCCCAAGGCTTGCCATAGGTGTGGCTGGTTAACTCTTCCAGTCCCGTCAGGATTACGCACATATCGAAACTCAATGGGATTTTAGGCTAGAAGGTGCTGAAAGGGTTAAGGTGTTCTAAGGGGTGTATTCTGAAGCTGGAGTCTTTACAGTGAGGAGTAGAGGGAGAGAGAGGGGTGCAGATTAGGATTACCCATTTATCCCGTACTCCAGATTCCCCCCTCAATTTTCTCACCATTCAATTACACGCACAAGCACACACCCAACACGTGGGAAAGGACTTCTCTCGTATGTGCCCCTTTGACTATTTAAATGCCCTTACTCTCTGTCTCTCTCTCTACCCAAAGTATTCCGGCCATCTTTAAATGCCCCTCTGAGCAAGCCCCCCCCCCCCCCCCCCCCCCCGCCCCTTAATGCACCCCTCGCACTCCACCCCCATTCATGCCTCTGTGCCCGGCCAATGTAAGCCGAGACGAACATCCCACACCCGATAGCGGAGATACACAAATGCAAGGAAACTACCGCTACATGGGCCTTTTCAGTCACTAATTTCTTGGGCGATTTTCTTTTGAAGAGCCAGCGCACTCCATTGTTCCTTTAAGATGCGTGACCGAGAGGGTCTCTTCCAACTCCCGCCCCCACCACCACCCTCACCACCATCAAATCTGTGTCAGATTCTTGAGCAAAGAGTTCCCCTGTATCATTTGTCCCCTGGCTGAAATAAGGTTCACATCATTTGATCATTCCCACTCAAAAAATATTTGCCTCACCACTGCAGATTTACAGCTACCATAGATACAGCAAGATGGTATATAATTTACTGATGTCTTATATTACACACGAGTTTATGTCAGTCAGATATTAATATTAATTTCCATTCTATTGTTCCCCTCTCCCTTTCCAGGATGAAGGTTCTTTTCAAACAAAAATCCTCTTTTTTTAATATCTAAATATTGCTTCAATTGTATTGCATTTGTATAAATGATATAGAGGTCATGAAATAAAACAAAAATATGAAAATCTATGGACCTAAAACAGAACCCTGACGAAGCTTTGTGGATGTCGTAGGACTTCTTGTAGGTTGTAACATGCATTTCATTTCTATACATTTGTTGAATTTATTCCTTTTGTTGTAATTTACTATTAATTCTGTACTCATCCAAAACACTATACTTGTTGTCAGAATGAGGAACCCTTACAAATAACTGCAAGCATGAAACCAGAGATGAAATTTCACAAAAGTAAAAATCTTCTGAGAGAAATGATTCTGGAATAGTCGTGTTATCAGCAACACTTGGTTCTATCTGCATGTGGATGAAAGACCAAATTTCAAGTCTCTGAAAAATATTCAGACTATAATCAAACACAGAGTGTGACATTAACGGGAGACGGAAGTACAGAGTTTGAGTTACTCCTCACCGGACCACGTTTTAATTTGAGTCTTCCCGGTTCCAGCCATGCAAGGGTCTTTCTTCAAGAGCTAGCCCGCATTATCGCGAACCTCCTTTCATTCCGGGATTTCCCATGAACGTAAATTGACTCCAGCTAGAGGGGTAAAAAAAATCCCTCCCCCCCCCCTACCCCTTCACCCCCTCACCTCAACCCAGAAATAAGGGGAAGCCCTCATTTTTCCATGTTTACCTTCACATCCAGAACGTAGTCTGACGTTTCCACTCCTCTTACGCTGGTTGACAGATCATGGAACTATGGTTTTTCTATTTCATTATTATTTACAGCAAACTCAGGTATAAGCTGTGTTGTAATTATCTGCATGGCTTGATTTCATACTGCAATACAACTCACAAATTTTAATTACACATTCCCCTTTTGATTGTGGAAAAAGCAACAACCTTGAAATGCCAAAGAATAAACATGGCAAAGCACTGAATACACAACAATACCTTGAATTTATGCCCAAATATTATTTTCTATCAACTCTTATCCATTCAACAATGCAAATGAATGAATAAATAAATAAATCCCAAAGATGTGATCAGCAAAGAAACATGGCATTCTTGTAAGACTCTGAATAATATGCTACTATACTTGTTTTCTCTATTAAAGGGGTACTTCCTGCAAGAATGTACAGACTATCACTGGATTTGTGAGAAGATTTATCTTCAACTTGACCCTATTCCCACGTCCGTTCCTCCAACCCTGTAACTATCAATGATATACTTCACAGTCCAAAAAAAAAAAGTGTGTAAGATTTGTTATACACAATGGAAGGGCTATTCCCAGCAGAAGGGAGTTATTTCCATGAAGTTCTGTAGATTTTGGCCGAAAATGAGGGGAAGAGTAGTTGTTGTAAGTTATCATTTAGGGCTTTAACTTTGCAAATCAATCTGCTTCCTTCCTCACTCTTTATTCAGCCATTTCTGATGGTTTTTATCACATCAGAACTCTGCTTTAATAATGTGCAATTCTACACAATGTTCTTGTTGGCTTTCATAATCACAGTATTTACAAAACAGAATGGGAGAGGTTCCATTTAATCAGGCATAAAATGAAAAAGTTGTGGCAGTTTAGCATGCTTGGGCCCTATTATGTTTTCAAAAATCAAAGATATTTACTCATAACCACATATACAGGGTGTTCAAAAAAAAAGTATACCAGAATGGTATAGCTATACCAAAATGGTATAGCTATATGGTGAATTTATATGTCTGAACACTGACTAACGAAATGACGCATAACGAAATGGCATATAGCGTAACACTAGTCAGACCATCGTTTTGAACTAGAACTCGATAACAAATCAGCATTCCGCGTGCATCTGAACGTATGGTGACCCTGTACCTGTCACTCATGACCATAACAGCATGTGCATTGAGAAACTGTACATGTATACAATGTTTTCCAGAACAGTTGAGAATAGCGTTTGAATGGTCTGTCGGCTATACGATGATTCTTTATACGTTCTTTCTTCGAGTTTTGGTATAAAGTGGCTTGTGTCTGAATAGGGGGATAGGGCTAAAGGCTGGCAGCAGTTTACAGTCCAGGCATGTACATGTAGGAACCTCCTTGAGGTCAATGATAAAGCACCTCGATACATTTTTTTCATCACCCCAGCCATACTTCTTTTTTTTTTCTTTTTTTTTTAACAAGGTCACAATTAACCTCGTTTCCCTGATATGAGAAGGATCATGTCATTACTTTCTGTCCATTCAGAAGTACTTTGGCTGAGCTCAGGAGTGATATCAGGACTTTAGGGAGCATAGGTCAACTTACCAGCCATCTGTCCCAGTTAATATGGGGGGGGGGGGGAAGAAGGGGGGTGGTATCATATACTAGCAGTGCATGGAGGAGAAATATGGGGCAGTAATAAAACCATTGATTGATGACATGAAACAATTAAGCAGACAATGGCAGTGCCCCGGCCCTAAGCTTCCTCGAGGCAGCGTGTAGAAAGGAATGCAGAGTGGTGAAGACGAACAAGAAACCGCATCAAAGTAGCACACTAGGCTGAATCCAAATTCACTTGATTTCCATGGTATTGTGCCTAATTTGCCAACCTGTATCTTCAAAATTCAACACTTTCTTGTGACCCACTCCTTCATCATATTTGTTGTCAATGACGTTTCTTTTCTTTTTTTATATGAGCATGTCTTCACTACCACTCAAAAAAAAAAAGAAAAAAAAAAGACGGAATCATGAAATTCTCCATCAATACCTTGTACTTTGAGATTTCCATACATGGTTTGCACATTGGAAGCCGGGTCAAAGTTCAAAGGTCATCACATCATCACATCATCACTTCCTTTTCACATTTACTTTTTCAAAATCGAGTTAAGAAGGAACAGAAATAGAATGCATTTCAATATTCTTTTATTTTCCAAATGTATCTCAGTTCCAGTTCAAAACATGTAGGCCTAACTTTAAAGGAACCATTTACCTTTAATCAATACGAAGGAAGTTGTCAATACAAGTATATTCTTCCAAAGGTGTAGTAGGATTTGAATAGTGTCTCTGCCATCCAATCTATATGTTTAGGTAAACGTCAGTTGGCTCATATTTTTTTTTTTCCATTCTTGCCGCCATTTTTCATGCAACCAATTCTGCAATAAGGCTCTCAGGAGACGTCAGCAAAATCATGCCCCTGGCCAAAAATTCCTACTAAAAGGTACATAAAACATGCACTGAGTAAACACTGCAGTGGGCAACATCAATAGAGGAGCACCTGATAATAAACTTTCCTTCCCTAAAAACCGGGCCCCTTAAGAAAACTTCACAATTCAGGAAAATGTCAAAATGCTCAACCTTTACATTCCAGACCTCAATCGCGAATACGTCAAATTCTTTGCAATTGTAATATGATAGATAGACAGGCAAATTGAAACAGAGACACACAGGCAGAAAGACAGATACACACATACAAACAAATATAATCTGTGTCTGTTTTCATAAAATTACAAGACATTTATAAACAGTCAGGCGTTCATTTTATTACTCCACACCACTAATGAAAATATGTCCACATTTGTTAGATAATACAATAGTATCAACAGGCCTGTCGACATTAGCACAGACAACTAATATTTCACAGGTCAACCCATACTTTGTGGCATTAAATGTGTACTCACAGATTTCAGCCAGCTTGTTAACATCACAGTCAGTCTTCCATTTTTAATCAAGACTGCAATCTTCTTCTTGCAAAAATCTCCAAACACTTCATACATATTCTCTAAAAATATGACATCTGAGATAGATTCTCTGTTGATACAGCAATAGCAATGATCTCAACTGTTGTATGTATACATGTGTGTGTGTATGTGTGTGTAATATTTCTCACAAATGCAAATAAAGGCAATACGCAACTCTGTATAAAGATACGGGTACTGTAAAATTAGTAATTTTTGCGTGCATCTTAATTTCACGAATTTCGCGAGAGCCAACATTCGTGAAATTAAAATGCGTGCAAAAGTTCTTGTCTACACTGCATGAATTTAATGTTTGCAGCAACTTGCAAAATTTCATACTGCGAAAAAGGCTGTCGGCTCCAATTCGCGAACATTTTATGCTGCAAAAATATTGTATTTTATAGTCATCATGACCTTAAAATTCATTGAAAAATAAATAAAAAATACTGTTCAGAACCAATTCCTGTTTACATCATATGAGCAACAACATGTACAATCTGTATGTTGATATTTTTAATATACATGTCCCATTTCTTCATCCCATAGCATTACATGATATTGGTACAGCAGTGAGTGCAATGCCATTGCAGTTAATTAGGTGTATGCTTCGGAATGGATGCATTATCCATTGTGCATCAATTATAACCCAAGTCTGTGTGCTCGTACCTGGATCACGGGGGATTTACTGCAAATTACTTGACAATTACACTACAGTAGACATAATACCCCATCTATCACGCTAGTCCGACCAGATTTAACGAGCAGATTGGTACAATTAATCACATGAAAAGAAAGATATATACTGATATGTTTCATATTCAACAGAAGCTCTAGCTCTTCAATGTCAAAATGACAGATGATCTGAATATGAGATAAGAACTATAATCCGATGCTGAAAAATCTTCCTCTTCACAAAATTTGGGACAGATTCTGCATCAAATGCATAGTGAATTCAAGCATGCAGTGAGATCACATGTGTATTTTTCTAGCATAACTAAAAGCATCTACAGTAGATGACAGTGGTGAGTAGTAGGAAAACATTGGCCTCCTTTATACAAGAGAAAACCCATTACACTATTTTAGAGGAACAATTGAATGAAATGACAGATTTACAGCACAAAAGGAAACTGGTCTGCTGTAACATTCAATAATTCCTGGAGATATGGCACTCTCAATCATACCTACTATTACTAAATGTCAGATATATTTTTCTCTCTCACACACACACACAAATATACATTGTATACACACACACAGAGATGTTATTGCATTTGTATGACTTCTATCCTAGCTTCATATCACACAAGGACAGACTGGGCAAGGAGACTACAAATAAAGCAGCATCAAATCAAGATTCCATCTGCCCAAATAGCGCTCCCAACAGCAAATATAACTCCCAGTTCCCAAAAGGAATTCACACCCCCATGGCCAGGAAATTGCCCCAATATAAATGAGAAGATATCGGCACATTTCCCCTGAGGCAGTCAACGGACGGACGATCAGGGCTCGCTATACGAGGACATCATCATGCGCATGGGAGTCAAAAGTTCAGGCTCATTAAAACAATTGTGTCACGCAGATACCTGTCTCATCCATTCCCTCAACCCTACCCCCCCCCCCCATCCCATCAGGCAGTCTGCTAAATTAACCCTGTCATAGCCAGAGGCAAGGCCATTATGTACAATTGCAACATAATTTTGAGACAATGGCCCTAAACAGTCTATGCAACCTACAACCAGGTCAAGGCAAGGATGATATAAATTCATGGAAGGCCACAGTTGCAATGCAATAAGCATGCAGTCATGATTCAAAAGACAGAGATTATCGTACTGTTGGTTACTATTTTTTTTTTTCCTGTCTGGCTTGCCACTTGCCACTAGCCAAAGCAGACAGCACTGATGACTGTATCTCCGAGTCAAAAATTTTGTGAACTGAAAAATGTATTGAAAGCAACTTGGGATCAATTATGCTTTAGCAAAATCAATCAAGTAGTAGAAAAGGCAAAACAGTCGAGTCACCACATCAATACATCATTTGAAATGGCATATTTTGGAAACCTTGAACCAGCCTTCTTGATCAACATCCCAAGCATCACATCTTTTCTGATGTACATGTTCAACCATGCTAAAATTGTTGTCAGTTTGCTTGTTTTATTTGGACTGTATTCTCAAAACAAACAAACAAACAGACAAACAAACAAGCAAACAAAAAACCCTCTATTTTTTGATAACAGCCTCCTTGAAATCATCCAAGGCCTCTATTCTATGTCGGCTCTCTCTCTCTCTCCTCCAGTTCTTATCCTCTGCTCCTCCTTCTACTCCAACCCCGTCATCTCAGTAAGATGGTGAATCATTTTAGAGGCATCGACTATGGAGCTTTGTTAATTGTGCTGAGTGGGGCAGTTTGCAGGGGACGAAGGACATTGCAATAATCCTTGATGTAATCTCCACCTCAGCACTTGCTGTGAGGGCGCTCCCATTTTGAATTTCGATAAATATGGGAATCATTTATCATCCACATGACATAGCCTCTATCACATGAAGAGTATATACTGTAGATACCAAGGACACAATTAAATTTTATGAATAATTATTCTCCTTAAGCAGAAATGTGGCAACAGTCAGCATGAATATGTGGACATGATGGAGGTATGGTTTACATAGGCATCATATGATTTGAAGCATTTTAATCATTCGTACCATATCTTGGTGGACCAGCACACCTATGTGTAATTGACTGTAAAGGTATGGTGATTCCATAGGTCATAATACATGACAGAGCCTGAAGTATACCATTTGAAGCTCTCTTTGACAAGACAGTGTATCTGGTGAAATCAGCATACTGGTTGGTAATTGACTGTATTTGATTGTGTGAACTTGCGAGGAAAATATCAAGCTGCCCAAAACACAATCGGGCATGAGCAGTTCGTCGTGCCAATCGCATCAACTGTCCAACCAAAACAACTTCCTCCTACTGGTGCTGACATGCTGGTATACTTTGGACTCTATCTTCTGGCTGTCATTGTGGTATAGGCCTACATATTTTATTCCACGCTTTTCCATGCAGTATCAACTCCACGTAAATAGAAAGCTCGTTAAAATTCAATGTATGTTTTGGGAGGCAAAATAAAGGGTGCAAAGAAGATGGCAGATGAAAGTAGATCACATTGTAATTGATATTTTTCTAATCATTTTTTAGGTCAGTGTTCATAGAATTTAACAGTCAGCCTTGATCTGTCAGGCCATGGGTTCAAAACCCATGCCTTTCACAAAGCGTAATCCACAACAAGGACAACAGTATCATTCAACGCACCTCTCGTTTACCATTTTCTGTTCGATTGACAACGATGTCTTCATATTGATTTCGATGTCATCAAAGCCACACAAGCTGCTTGTTGAATGTTCATGTCTTGGCTTCACCCTTCCCTCAACTCCATCATTTAATCAACAAGGAGCTTTTAAAATTAATGGCGGCCTGTGCGAGGGCAACATCAAGATATATCTGTCACATCAAAGTGCCACCCGGTACATCAGACAACAACGACGACATTTGAGCGTAAACTATCTTCCACAAGGCACATTTCAAGGCTGTCTCATCAGCTGATCGTCTCATTAACGATCGCTATTTTTAAATGCCACGCCATACAACATCTGTTGCCGAGCCCAGCCCGCACATTTCCTTCCACATACGACGCGTCCTGTCCCATCGTCTGGTCCGCATGCAACTTCCACTACTTCCACATGTGTGTGTGTGTGTGGGGGGGGGGGGGGGGGGGAGGGGTGGCCGGAGGCAGCTGAGGGCATGCCCACAGGTTGTTAAATAACGGTTTCAGACTTTCTAAACAAATTTGTTTTATGATCAACTTATTTCTTTCCCCCCTCGTTTGAAGTCTTGAAAGCAGATCAAAATCATGTTTTTCCGAAATATGTTTCCCAAGTAAAGATTTTTTGATCGTCAACGAAGGAATTTCTCCAACAAGTTTACACAATTCTGGGTGGAATCTGAACGGTTGGACCTCAGCAACATGAGAAATAACAGTTCAGCTCAATCTTATCACTCACTCTGCAAAGGTGCTACAACTACACGGTCCTTGCATGCACTTGCATGCACGCATATTTAAAATTGCAAGTTTGAATGACAAGCCACAGAGTGTGACATTGATGTCATTTGGAATGCCATTTGCAGAGTGACATGATCAACAAGAAGACTTGTTTTAGGTTGTGAATGGGCCATAAACTCTGAACAGTGCACATTCATGAATACTTACATGTTTCTGAAATGTGACTACAAACCAAATCTTTTTCTTGTGTGAAACCCCTCAAAATGTACCTTCAGAAAGTGGTTCAAAGGAGCAACAACCCCCAGATACCTTGGCATAGCCTGCTGTCAAGTCTGTAGCAGACCTACTCCATGCCACAATAGTATGGATTGCAATTCTATCTGTTCATTTTTGCGAGGGACTACTTCAACGTGTGTTTTTATTTCCCACCTCTATGGTGTTGGTACCATATTCTAATAAGGCCTGAACAATTATGTTTCCTACTTAGATCCTTCTACCAATGATATACAAACACAAGGATATGATTATGAGTGTATCAACATGGCAACAAATAAATCTCACAGCCTGGAGGCCAGGCTAAGTCAATATCGACATCTGGCTTACATTGCCAGCCTATTACTCACAAATAAGTTGGACTGAGAGATGCCATTCTCCATCATCATCATCATCATCATCAGTGAAATTTCTGGAGGGATTTGTCTTTTTTGGATCTTTACCCTCATTTTGAACCCATTTTTCTTTTTTCTTGGTAATTGCCAGTCACTGAGTATCTACAAGTTGTACCTGCTTCTCTGGCAAAATTCAGTGTAGGTACTCTTCCATGTTACTTTTTTTTTTTTTTTTTTTTTTTTTGGGGGGGGGGGGGGGCTCTTGTCTTAAAATGTACTAACATATATCAGATTATGCACATGTCTGCACAAAATGTAGGCCTACTAGCATACATTGTAAGTACATATATATCCTAAAATACTATCAAATATTGATATGTAATTATTTATACATTGGTTTATTCATTTTATATAAGGTCAGTGCTCCATCTGCCTTCTTAAAAAAGGTCGCACATATACAAATTGTTTCTTTCTGCTCTTTCCCTGTTTTCCCATCCATCAGTTGACTTATCTACAATCTACATATGATCACACATGTGCATATAGGCCTATGTGTATATATAGAGAGATGTACATTTAAGCACATAAAAAAAATCATATCAGATCATAGGATATGAGTTTAGAATATTGTACTTTGATATTTGTCTTAATTCTTTTCATAATGAGAGAGAAATGTTGACAAATGATGCAACAGGCTGCATGCTCTTTCTTATCAGATTTTAATGCAGCACCCACAGCATTTGTGGAACTGATTTAGAATACTGAAGTATGTCTTGTACAGTTTGCAAGTGTAATCATTATTTGTATTTTTTTTTTATTTGGATATTAAGATATTTTCGTTTAATCTCTCTGACTGCATAATCATGGAAATGCACTTCATGACAGCACCAATCAAACTCTTGATTTCTTCATTTTGACACATGAATAATGCAAAACAGATAAAACAGAACACTTTTTGAATATCATTTTTACCACATTACAAGTACAGTTGTTTCAATGTACAGGTTCTACGAGGCATTGGTCAAGAAGTTAATTCCATTGTTTAATATCTGTGGAAGTGTCACTGAAATATTATTAGAATAATGCCTCCAGTTACACTTAGTGGTGGAGGCATAAAAAGACCCATAGTGATCAACTGGACAGGATGCTACTCCACAATTGTGTAAATATGCACTCAATACAGGTCATCAATTCTTAATTAAAATCCTGGAGCCTCGAGCCAAAAAAACTTTGGTTGACAGCTGGTTTTCATCGATTCCGTATGACTAAATATGCCCATCATTCTCACTCTAACGTAATATCTAAACTCTGGTTTCAAAGTATTGCCTTGCTTAATGCTTTTATTCCTTTTCTTTTCTTTTTTTTTTTTGGGGGGGGGGAGGGGGCTGGTGATTTGGTTTTATTATGCATCATTGCAACACATTTAGAATTGGCACATAACACTTTTTTGTATGAAAATGATACAAGTTTTGCCAAGAATTAGCCCTGAATGTGATTGTCAGTTGAGCGTAACCGGTAGTTAATCCGTATTGAGTCAAAATCAGTTGAAAATGAAGAAGCAGCATGCAATGAAACATAAATCATAATTTGATTCTAAATTGATATACAATTAAAGTCTATGGCATGTTCATTTAGTTTTTGTTTCGTCATTTTTTTCATTGCATTACATCTTGCTCCTTGTGTGACCAAATCTCAAATTATGTGATAGTAATTTTAACAACTGCTACAAAAAGAAGTAAACTTGAACTACTTTTCAGAAAAGAACAGCATTTTCAGCTGATTATTTGGTCATTCCTTGAACTGGAATCCTTTTTATCAAAGCATCAGATCAGTCAATAATCAAGCAAAATCATACATCATACAAAATCATAAACATTCAGGGTAGGTCAGTAGATAGTCTGATATCGTGTCTATTGGCAGGTATAAAATACCAATAGTTATAGCTGTCCAATATTTTGTCAAATTTCAATCTACATTGCCCTTTTCTATTGCTTTGATATCACTGCCTTTATTCAAACTCCTTTATACTCCGGAATAATTTCTTTTCTAGTGAGTATTCTAATTAACAGCATTCCTTGAAAGAAATAGCAGCCATCTTGAAAAGACAGTACAAACATCATCTCTACACAAATCACCTCAGTGTCAAATCATTTAAATACCGAGACCTTCACGTGAAGTACAAGCAAACAATAGCTCTAGGCATCCGGATATGCGTGTTCCTGTTTCTACATCCTCTCCGCGGCAACTAACGTTCGGCCTTACAAGTGTATATCCTTTTCATTTCATGCGGGAGCTAATCCTCACGTCGCACATTTGAATTAATTAGCTTAGGCATAAAGGGCAGCAGCATATTTGCAAGGGTCCGAAGAGCTGGCCAAGGGAAGGGATTTCCTTGAAATGCTGCGCTGCTCAAATATCGCTCAAAGCCCTACTGCCACTGCTATTGCCATGCACAGTTACTCACTCAATTTCGCTCGTTCGACTCCCTCATTTCCTGCTTTGACTGCTTCAACACCCAATAAGCCTATGTCTCGAGCACTGCGGCAGACAGTGGGTTGTATATGGTGCTGTGGTTCTGCGAAAATTCGATTTGGTAATGATTTGAACTTATCAACTCTTTAACCCTTCAGGACCTACAGGTTTCTGTGGCATTGTTAATCTCTACTCACTCAAGGAAGAACAGTATTTCATATTAATTTGTCTGGGGTTAAACAAATTTATCAATTCTTGGAATCCAGTTCGCATTCATTAGCGGCTGGTATGCCACGCAAAAACTGGGGCAAGATTTCTGGTCATTGGGAATGGCCTCAGCCATAAAAGGATGCACAGAATTTGAGCATTGATACTGTCTAAACACATCATCCATTTTTGGACACGGATTTGTATGGCTTGGCACACACAGCGAAGCCTGACGGTGCAGACTACATGCATTGTCGGCTAATGACACAGATTCCAAAATAGGATGAGCTTGACCTTTTCGTCCCTTGCTGCAAGTTCTCTGCTTTTTTATTCTCCTTCAGTCACCAAAGCCCTAAAGGACAGTCAAACGGGTTACCACTTACTGGGGTCGGAGGAAGTCACAGAGCAAGGGGAGGTACCAGTATCATCAATTCTAGACTTGGCCTGACTCAGTTCGAATCATGTCTTTATAGATAATCAATGATCTCGTCCCACTTGTATAAGACCCCCCCCCCCCAACCTAGCAGTCAGGGCAATACTATAATATCTCCTACCTGTATAGATGCAATAAATTTTCTCTGAATTTGATTAAAATGA
This sequence comes from Diadema setosum, assembly GCA_033980235.1. Lineage (NCBI taxonomy): Eukaryota > Metazoa > Echinodermata > Echinoidea > Diadematoida > Diadematidae > Diadema > Diadema setosum. The sequence continues at coordinate 29,273,265 of CM067064.1, read as the reverse complement.
TGGAGCTTCGCTTGAGGAAAGAACATTCATGGCTTTGTAATTGTTTGTTTGTTTGTTTGTTTGTTTGTTTGTTTTTGTGTGTGTATATGTGTTTAATCAAATTCAGCTGACATAACTGTTGGTGTTTTAGGTGGGCAGGGCTGGGTCAGCATGACACAATAAAACTAACAATGCAGCTAATGACTTATTATGTAAATCTTTTCATCTCTGTTGTTCTTGTTCCTTTTCTCTTGCATATTGGCACGAGTCATTGCAAAGAATATTGCCAAGCTTTCCCTAGTCACGTCGACTACCCATGGCTAAATTGGTGGCTAATGGGTTGTATTTGCCAAAAAATTAAGTGAGGTCGTAAGAGATGCTTCCCATAATATGAGCAAATGAATTAAAGACCGCAGTGAACTCTAAAAGTGCCCAGAACCTAAAGATTATAAAAGTGTTGGGTGGACGACGTGCTCTTAGCAGACTGATTTCTAGATTAATCCCCTTTCCTAAGCTATATTTAATTATCAACCCTTTATATGTCTCTTTAGCTGCAAGTATAGATTACATATATTGTCATATATCCTATATACAGCAGTTAAAGGGAAGGTAAACCCAAAGAGCAATGTGGATTGAGTGAAAGCAGCAACATTAGTAGAACACATCAGTGAAAGTTTGAGAAATATCGGACAATCGATGCAAAAGTTATGAATTTTTAAAGTTTTGGTGTTGGAACCGCTGGATGAGGAGACTACTAGAGGATATGACGTATGAGTGGACAACAATACAAAGAAAATATAAAGGATATTCAACAAAAATTCACTTTTCTAGAATTATGAAAGAGCAGTGGACCAACCGCTTTCAGAAAACAGGGGGAATAATTGCTACCCTTAACATATGTCAATATCAAGTTGATGGAATTTGTAATTTTCATGAAAAATGGATTTTTGTAGTATTTTCTTTATATTTTCTTGATATTGTAGTCCACTCATACGTCATAACCTCTAGTAGTCTCCTCATCCAGCGGTTCCAACATCAAAACTTTAAAAATTCATAACTTTTGCATCGATTGTCCGATTTTCTTCAAACTTTCACTGATGTGTTCTACTAATGTTGCTGCTTTCACTCAATCCACATTGTTCTTGGGGTTTATCTTCCCTTTAAAATGCTAAAGGGTAAAGGAACATACATTGTATATGACTACCTAAATTTTTTTTTTTGTCCATAAATCACGCAGAGATACACACCATACCTTGCACCAACAGCAATTAATGTGAAATTTAAATATGTACCATGGAGACAAATGGTGGTGATACCAATTATCAAAGTGAATTACAGGGACAAAGATGTATTACTATACAATCAGTTCAATATTCATTGTTACTGTAAGCAGTGAAATAGCTGTGAATCTCCAATTGGGTGATTATACATGCATGCACGTCTGATCACAAAGACACAAAACATCAAACCTAAAAACATCTCTCCTTACCATGTGTGAAACTGACATGGTAAGGAGAACATTTTTTGTTCTCTCTACAAAGTTTGATTCCTCCATAAGATTTTCTTTTCTCATCTTTCTCTCTGCATGAACATTTGACATTTTAAGACATATTTTATCTGCATGCAATTGTATCTAGCGGGAGATACACATAGACATTTCCACATATTCCCTTTTACACATACAGCAGACAGGAGCTTGAATTTCAAATGAGGAGGCCTATTTGAGAGGATTTTTTTGACCACAACACGACTGGCAAAAAAAAAAAAAAAAAAAAAAAAAAAAGAGCACATAAAACACTACATTGATCTGTATCATAGCAACCACAACGTCATGTATCTGCAAATCTTGTCCCGACTTGCCCTGAAACATCCTGGGATATTCTGCTCATCATATCTTATGCTGCATCCATCGACGTACTAGTACATGATGGTGTATTTTTCAGAAATGCAAAATGTGGCATCCTACAGACATCATTGCTAAGGCAAATGATCGCCAGATTTCTTTTTTCTTTTCTTTAGAACGTGTTCCTCGGAGGAAATTGGCTTATAAATTGATTACAGACTGAGATTACCACTACTTTTTGTAATGCATCTGCAAATGGGGGGATCTTATTACAAGTTCATGTCTGAAAGCAACCAAATAACACTTGTCTCGGTAGTCTGAACACTCAGACCCTTTTACTTGTTGAGTCTGTCCTGAATGAACAAGAAAATTCCATTCAAGCATTTTTTTTTTTCAGAGCATGTAACATTCTGCTGCAAAAGACAGTGGTCTATTTGCCTGACATAGCAAGAACTGAAGGCTGCATTCTGTATCCTCAGGATAAAACTATTGCTCTTTAGACTGATAGTAGGATTCCTTTGGGCAATCTAAACATGTAGGCCTTACAAAGGAGAGCAATGTTGGATTTTTGAAAAGTATGTGATGCATGAATATGTGCATATGTATGTGTATGTATGGTCTTCTATATAGGGCCTAATATCTCCAGGCAAGTTGAATAGTCCACCTGAGTTATATAAGACACCAGTTTGGTAAACTGCTATAACAATGGAATGATTGTGGGTAATTATCACACAAAGGTCAAAATAAAGCCTGTAGTAAAATTATCAACAGCTGTGGTAGGTACAAGTATTGTAGGTAGCCAGTAAATGCACAGTAAAGTGAGTTGATTTTCATAACTTCTAAGTCTTCCAGAAATCTGTGTTTTTCACTTCACTTGTATCAGCAGCATTTACCACACTTCAGTTTCTCAGTTGATATTCATTCCAAACCAAGAATGGCAACCAAGTACTATTCCTACTCATGCACTTAAAGGGGAAGGCTAGTAACTGATCAGTGGGAATCAGTGGAAATGCTGGGAGATGATTGTTCCAATCCTTATGGGATTCATTCAAGAGTCCATTGTATATCTATTGTTGTGTGAAAATGATTTGCTTCAGAACGGTCTCATATTCCAGTAATGTGCAGATTAATGCTCCGTCACTGACCAGGGACGCTAACCTGGAAGCATTAAACTGCACATTACTTGAATATGAGACCATTCTGAAGCAAATCATTTTCACACAACATTAGATATACAATGAACTCTTGAATGAATCCCATAAGGATTGGAACAATCATCTCCCAGCATTTCCACTTATTCCCACTGATCAGTTACTAGCCTTCCCCTTTAAGTACGGGTATGTGCATTGCACTTGCTGGCCGACCTGTTATGATACTTTGATTATAGTTGTTATGACGAACTTCCGGGTTAGGTATCCCTGTAGTGTTGATGTTCCTGCTTTAAATGATCAAGAGTGCATGGAATTTAAGTACACTTGAATGGCTTTTGTTCAGTAGGGCCTTCTCACATACCCCCATGTGAATGGCGCTTGCGGGACATGAATCGGTGTTTACCACATTTTTCACGGTTGAGCGGGTGCGAGTTGAACAGATGATGAGTAATGTGTGATTTGTTTGTGGTTTATGGCTGGATTTGATCTGAAAACAAGGTACAAGTACAAGCCCTTTAAAGGGATCGTACAGTTTTGGTTGAGACCTAATTTCAGGTTTCTAACATTTTTTGGTGAGATAATGAGAAACCTCTTATGAAATATGAAAGAGCATGTTGTGCATGAGGAATTCAACGTTTATTTCATGAAAATTGGTTTTGAAATGGCTGAGATATCCAAAACAGAGTGATTCTAATAAGTGTGGGACCCACACTTTATTATGATCGCTTTGTTTTACTTTATTTTTGGATGTTTCAGTCATTCCAAACCTGATTTTCATAAAATAAACTTTGAATTCCTCTTAAAATGGTATGCTTTGTACTATTTCCTCAGTGTTTTCTTGGTATCTCGCAAAAAGTTTAAAGCCCAATTCTCATCTCCGCCAATACTGTACTTTCCCTTTAAAGGATGATTTTGTCTCACATTTTGCCGCCTGCCCCGAGGGACATGAACTCATGGGGAAAAAGTTGAAAAAGAACATCTCAAATATGTCACGCATTTACTGGTCTATACTGTAGGCCTATCATTTGGGCGTGATGCACAGCAATGTAGCCCTACACCCTGCTGAAAATAAATGCTGAAACTGAGCATGAACTCAGAGACTAGGACACTGAATGAGCGGCATGCCAACCTGTAGGCTGGCTGCGAAGAGGGGAGAGAGGCGGGGAGAGACAAGTTCATCCCCGTCCCAGACGTCGAAGGGGGGACCCCCTCGTAGACGACCAGCGGGGAGAAATGCCAACATTCATTCGGTCCACCACTGACACATGATGTAATAGGCATCTCGCGTGACACCACAGCGCGCAGAGAAAATAAGCCTGTGTAAAGTCTGTGGGTTTGAGGTCCATATGTCTGGCCGGGGACGGTGGGCGGGGCTGGGAGGGGGGTGGGGGAGTAGAGCCAGGATAAAAATATAACTAGAGAAAAGTGAATTCAGAGATTTGCCCTCTATCTACAGGAAAAGTCAACAACCTTCTCCCCCTTCATATCCACTTGCTACTTTCAAAACCACTTTCACAACTTGCAATTTATCTTATCTAAATTATGGATGGACTTGTTTTGCTGGCTACAGTGAAAGAAGTTCTTACATAAGAGATTCACGTGTGCCATCATACTGATTATACATAACAGTGTCTTTTCAACAAAACCTGTCAGATCAGACGAAAGACATAGCACAAGTGATGTATGATAAAGCTTGCACAAGATGCCAAACCTAATGGACATTTAATACATGTGTTTCAGATAATGTAATAATAAAAAAAGGTGTACAATTTGATTTAGTAGTCATGCATGTAATACTTACTTAATCAAGCCTATTCTTGCCTTTTGCTTTTATTCCAAGACTGCCTCTTATAGTATACTATAGAAAGAGTGGTCTGATTTCATACTTTTTCCACATCCTGGCAGATGGACAGTCTGTACACTACTTATCTTTAGTACAGTAAAACAGCTAGATCATGGTAATATCACTTTCAACCATTTTCTACTTGTCATCTGTGCACTAATTATTTACATTCTGTTTTATTAACTTTTTATAACTTATTTGTATTCTATGTACATGTATAATATATGAGTCTGCTAAACATATCTAAACTAAACTACCATTTAAATAAGAATTTCTCACAAAGTCCTGCAAATCTTGACAAATGTGAAATGGCATGTGTGGTTCATCTCACCAAAAAAACAGCAAATCCTAAAATTTATGTCACGGCCCAACAAAACTAGCTTCCAGCAACAAACACGATATCCCGTCATCCTGGGAAGATGCCTTCTAACGACCAGTGGCATGTTTTTCCTCTTGGATCTGCCCTCATTCGCATCTACACTTTTTTTTTCCCCTACACAAACCAAGATTTGGACAAATTCCTCACCACATCCAGCATATCTACCTTGGATTTCAAAGAGGAGATTTAACAAAACATCAAGAGTTCCCCTCCCCCCCCCCCCCCCTGAATATGGTCAAGTTTATATCATGGTTTGTTTGTGGTACTCAGGATATTTGAATTGTTAGATCGTTGTAAGTCTCTGTCAGGCTTTTTTGATTTTTTTTCCCCTTATCTTCCCTGTCCAACACATTTTTCTTTCTTTTTTCTTTTTTGGTGGTGATGATGATGGAGTCTGATCTATTATCCCCTCATTCACTGCCCTTGACACAAATGGCTTCACAAACTGGCAAATCTGATGCTCTAACTTGATAAACGATAGGCCAGTTTGCCTAACTATTAATGAGAAAACATCAGTATATGAAATGTCGCTAACTACCAGTCTAGCATACTGACAGTTTATCATTGATGTACTCCTTGGCCTATGTTGTGTATACCATTGCTCCATTTCCGTAATTGCAAACACACAAGAACATTTAATATGTTTATCGAAAGGAGCATACTGTATGCTCATAATAATATCTCTGTGCAACTGTGCTCCTCAAAATCCATCAGACCCAACCATAAAATCCCCCCCCCCCCCCCCGTCTCCAGTAACCACGGTAACCATCTTCATCAATAATGCCAGGTGATACATCTTGTAGGGAAAAAAATATATATCCATTTGCATGTTCTCATATCCAGTATGTCTCTGTCTCTTTCTGTACATGTGCATTAGCCCAACAGAAAAATAAGCATTCCCGCTTTTTATTGATGATTTTCACAACCATCCGTGAACGCTGTTTGCACCAAATGTATACAGACTGTCAGGGGAAGGATTTCGAGCGGTTCTTTTTTATCACCAATGGCTGCTTGTCATCTTGACAGGGGATGACCCATGTTAACTTTGAGAGCATCGCACCTGTATGTTACCACCAGTCATATATCTTATGTAGCCTTGATTCAAGGCACTGGGCCCATTTTTCTCCCACCTGTGTGACAATACTGACATACAATTTGGCCATACAGTAACGCAGCTGGTCCAAGGCAGACAGAGCCTATATGAGGATTTCAGAAACTTGAAAATTGAAGGCACCAGTCTAAGAAGAGACTACAAACTGACATAACTCTTGCTCCAACAACAACAACAAAATCTAGCTTCAACTGGTGTGATATTTGCAAACTGAGGGTATAGTTAGTTTGCCCTCGACACAGATTCAAATACATGCTAAAGAAGTTAGGGATAGAAACAACCACTGTAAAAAATGTAATCCGTATTATCGATGTCAAATATTGTTAAATACACAAAATGTGAACAATAGTTATAATGAAAATGTTTCCAGGCTAGACCATCTACAGTTATGGTTTATTAAGAAATATACTGATATCTCCTTAGATTTTAGTCTTTGTTGCAAAAATTTTATATGGTAGGATGTTATGTGATACAACAGACGTACACATATGCATCAAATGTGATATCTTGAAAAAATTTGAAATCACAGCTCCAAAAGGTAAACTGGACTAATCTCTGTTAATACGTACAATTGCCATCATTGTGTTTCATGATCTATAGACTGAATGCTTTCATGGTTTTGAGATACTACCATAGATATGCAGCAGTAGAACTAAAACATTAATAAAGAATGAAAATTATATTTGAGCAGTATGACAAATTTTCACCAAAATAGCATTGTCTGCTTTGATTTCCCTTTCTCACATGTCATTTAATTATCTTCTATCATTTAATAAATTGTGAAAGAAAATAAGTTTTACAATAGCTTTTGAGTGTTTCCAAAACAACGCTGATTCATTTACCTATCAAAATTTCCGGATCGTATCTATTTGATGCACTGAAACCAGCACATACTTCAAACAATGAATCCACGCTTCCTTATTGAAGTACTCTGCCATAAAAGTATATTGACCTTTGCTTGGCTTACATTCAAAGCAGTTCTTGAATTTGCCTCTAGGACCAAGTATGAGTATGACCTTTTGCAGTGTCTTTCAAGCGAAGGAGCAAAATGCATTTAATACATAGATCGGAGCACACTTTCCTGACAGCATGTATTATCATTTATTTCCCCCCTCTCACTTTAATGAAGCTCAATAAGTTCCCCTGTTGAGTGGCATTAAAAAAAATCAACTACACTGACCAATCAAACTACGTAGAGTACTCGTAAAAAATTAATGACACCAATTTTGCAAGCACCGGATTTATATCACATTGAAGTAGAATACATTCAAAACAAATTTCGGCAGAGATCAACTATTGTGCTGCATCTACAGAAATAAGATGCAGCATTTGACAAAGTCCTTAATTATCACATGTACACTACATAAATATGAAGAGAAGTCGTCTGCATGAATGCCACTTTGTGGTATCAGCATTCTTTTACATTTCAACACCATAATTTAGTTGGGTAGGTTTCTGTGTTTAATAGTGTGTACTGGTTTTCAAGAGCTGTTGATTGGTCACATTTCACAATCCTACTGCACTCACATTAGCCATGAATGGTCTCGTGCTGAAGCACTATTTCCGACTGCAGTGCGAATTCGACTAGAGCTAAGCCAGTAAAGGAGTGAAACATTACCAAAAAAAAAAATGTATGACACCGGAGCACCATGTTTTATTCACACTCACACCAGCAGACGACAATTTCGTCGCTATCACTCCCTGTGGGAGTGGGGCCAGGGAATGGATGCCGGCCTCCCAATTTACTGCTGGCTGATTGCTTGTATCGGGTGATGGGTTATCAGTTGAGGAGAGAATCAAGGGAGGGGGGGGGTGGGGGTGGGATGGGGGTGGGGGTGGGGGCATCGAAAAGGGTGGTGTTGTACAGACAACACTGACTCATAATCATATCTATGAAAGAAAGTCAAACTACACACAAGAAACAGAGTGAGCTTTGGGTATCTGTACACACAACAAAATGTTTTTTTTTTTAATTTTTTTTTTTACTCTTAAGTAAAATAGTCAGTTAGCTATCATTTATTTATGTGGGAATGCAACTAGTGATGTGTGCCATAGGACTCTACCAGCAACACATCAAGGCCAGCCAGAAGGCCACAGTCATAATGAACAAACAGCAAAGTTCACTCCAAAAGGTCATGGTCTTTACACATTCACAATTATATGATGATGTGTCACAGAACTGCCATCAACACCAAAATCTGTGGCTATAAACAATTTGTGGGTGTGAACACTGCTCTGATGAACTGAAATCATAACACTAGCCTGTATGAGTATGACCCAGGCACTGTTCACACACATAAAAAAGATGGCTGGCTAATATCGCTGCCACTAATCAACCTATCAATCACCCTTATGACCAAAGCCTGTTTTATCTCTTCAAAAACGCTCCAAGATCATTCGATATGACAGCCCCCTGGAACTGTGTAGGTGGTGGGTTTGTATGAGGGCAGGTCAGCGTGTTTCTCAGTGTGCGTGTGTATTACATACAATCACGTTTACAATTATATCTCCATTGGAATCGTACAGTATGAGTACTGATAACAAGCTCTGTTGCCTAATGCTCTCAAGCCAAACAACATCCCTGTGGGGGCACCTGGAATTACAGAGGCAATTTTGCAAGTAACTTATAATTAACCTGTGATAGGCATGAGCTATTAGTGCATCGATCACAATCTTAAAGTCTTTGTTATTCCACTGCACACATAATTTTTTCAGTCTATTAATCCAATTTTCGAAGCTTGAAAGAACAACTTCATCAGTCGGACAACATACAGTAAATACTGTACATAATGTGTCAAATGCCCTGGCAAAGAACACAACTGACAAACATGTGTCTTCCGAACAAATGTACGCACACTCAGTATTACAGTACATTCCCCACTTGTGTACTGCCTGATTGAAAATCAATTGCCAGGCAGTTGCTAATGGCAACAAGTAATGATGTATTCAATACCGTGAGGCCATACAAGTGTATTATATGGATGAGCAGACAACCCTCATATGATAGTGCTTATAGTACAATAATGTTCATAATATGATAACACTGATGAGAAATACTGAGCATTTCACTGATGTAAACTGGTAAATTTTATCTGAACATTAACTTCCCATCTTATGTTTAAAATCTTCATTAATCCTAGATGGAGTGATAATACAGTAGCCCTTGCTTATAATGCTGCTTGATTTCATTTCCTTCCTTGAATTGCAAAAAGCAATCACATGAACCAGTTACCAACAATTATAGATCTGCATTTGAATAGAATCCAGTAGCACTTGGCTATCAATAGATGAGCCAGGTTTCACTGGGGAAAACTAGGACAGGCTTTTTTGGTTGCCATATGAAACCTCTCTGCACTGGTAGAAAGCATTTGATTCATTTCATAACAATCCATACTTATCCATGGCAGAACCTACTGTATACACACTATATAGTTTGCAAATTTTGCGAGTCCAGGTGATATTTGTGAATTTAAAAATACACAAAACATACATGTTTTAATTCTGATCTGACACAAAAGTGATGGGCATGCATATCGATATATAGAATGAAGAAATCACACATAAAGCACTTATTTTTCTTCTTGCTATATCATATTCCATAAACCACAAAATTTCAGATATGTGGGCCTACACTGATTGACTCTCTTTCTATCATAGGGAAATTTGCAATCAGCAAATTTGCTACAAACAAAAAACCATCAATTACTCCATCCTTTCTCAGCAATCCATGTTTGCATTCAATCCCTGGCAATGATGAATGCAAATGCCTGGTTCCTTTCACTCCTTTCACGTGGGATGCAATTTGCATCAATTTGTCAAAAGTGTCGGCATCGCTCTCGATCTAATTGCATCGCTCGTATTTCAAATTCTACTCTCGTCCCATAGAATGTATTTTTCCCACAAATTGGGTGCAGCAACATGGACTCTTCAGTCACCTCTTAGATACTAAAAATGAAAATAAAAAAATTGTATTCCAGCTGCCTCCAGCCCTCTCTCTCTCTCTCATTCTCTCTCTTTTCTGGGGTAGCTCCATTATACGCCGACAGCGTGTTACCATCACCAGTGACAACAATAGGAGTCGGAGTGTGTCGTTCTCGACACCACGCATTGTTTCACATAAACCCCAACCAGCCAAGTTCAGGCAGTTAACAAGCAGAAGAATGGGGATCAGATGGGGGGCTATTCATAACAGAACACGCAATAAAAAACACCGAGGAGGTACGATCCAGGAAGTATGATCGAGCTGAACTCCACCCAAGGTTGAGGGAAAAAGGGGGAGGGGGCGTATGTCAAATAATCGTGTCAGCTGGGGTTCCAGACCAGAGGCAATTGATAGAAAATGCTGTTTGTTTTCAAACTCAGCCCTGGCCTTGGTCTCTCACTTAACTCTTACCTAGCTAAAGTCACATTTTGTACCATATATTACCCACAAATCCCACAGAGCAGCAATTTATCTGGCATGTACAGAGTTAACATTATCTCATAATACTGGTACAAGATTCAGGTGAATATTCATGGAATGATGGAAATGCAAGACATTATAAACTATACATTTCTGTCAGATGCTAGATATGTGGATTCATTTGTTATTATGTATCAGGAAGAAATATAACAATTCTTGGGAATATTTATACTTTGATGACAGGCAATTTTAGAATGTGACATTAAACAAAGGAAATTTAGTGAAGGTTTGCATGAAGCTCAGTGGAAAACTTGTGATAACGCTGTGACCACCTCTGCCATTCTGACCACCAGGGACATACACGGATGTTGGTATAAACTTACCAATCCTGATTTGCAAATATACGGGAGACTTTACACTTCCATGATCTTTATTTTAGGTCTGATTTTGATGAACATCCTTTACTGTTCAAAAGTGTTCAAAGTGAAGAAAAAGTTTTCATTCACTTCTTCTCTCTACCATTTCAACACCCACAGCATGGCAGCACAAGATATATGTGCATTCTGTGATTGAATAGTGACTTATGTATACTGTCACCCACCTGCTCTGGAGCAAGGGAGTACCATGTATCCAGGATGATCTGCAGGCGTTCCTTGTGGTATTTTCCCGTTGTTTTCACACCAATGAATATATCTGAGAGTTCCATCTGTTTGTGGATCTGCGGATTCGACTGCACATCGCCAGGATTATGGACAACGATTGTAAAGTTTGCCACATTTTGTTGCGGTCTGTTTGCTGCGATATTAGATAGGTCGTTTAAACGCAGATCCAAAGGTATGGGGTTGGCCCCTTTTGAGTGGTCTGTATCTGGTGGTAAATGTTGAGGCTTTCCTGCTCTGATACTTTCGTTGGATTGAATAGGATGCAGAACAGGGTTGTTGGGTCCTTCACCACGTTGTGAAACCACAAACTTTGTCCTGATAATCAGTGATGCATTTTTCGCAGGTGTATCGTCCAGTACTGGGTCAGGTTTAACGTCGAGTTCGGGGACAGCTTCACGCTGTTTCTTCTGGATCAGGGCACCGTCTACCTGCTTGCTCTGCCACAGCGGTTCCCGTCCTCCGCGCATGCCGCCGCCGCCACCACCACCACCACCACCACCACCTGCCCCATCGGCGGCACCGGCAGCCGAACGCTTCTCCACCCGCTGCTCAAGGGGGTTCACTCCAGCAACAAGTGGGTGCTCGCCGGCGGCGGCGCCGGCTCCGCGCTTCGAGTTCGAATCGCGGTTTCCGTCGATCCATTTCAGCTCGCGCCAGACTAGCAACGTGACAGAGGCGAGGAACAGATATTGAAACGTTTTCCTGAGCCGACATCGCATCTTGCTATAATAACTGAAGGCTGGTTCCGACGACAACAGCCATGATCAAACTCGTTCAACAATTTTCGCGTATCCGCAATCCATTACCGTGTGTAACAACTGTCTTCCAGAACAACAACAGTACAGTACACTGAAATCGCTTTAGAGGTGAACGTGCGGTCCCTCCCCTTGGAGATCGCCTCCCGATCCCCTCGGTTGGTAGACGGCGCGCCGAGCTTGCACGGTTGAGTTGGGTGAAGCGATAAAAGTGACCGTTGAGAACATGTGTGGCTTCTCCGTTCACGTTACTGTGTGTATACTGGGCAGGGAAACTCGTGGGATTGTGTCACATTCGACGCATGATGGCGTTTTTCCATTCACCTTTCCTTCCAACCGTATAGTAGTAGAGGCCAAAATGCACTAGTAATGAAAGAGTAATAAATTGAATAGTTTCAAATGCAAAATCCGATATATCATTTATTTTTTTCAGCTTCAGGATATGAGATTGAAGCTGCGCAATAGCAAAGAAAGTGATTAGGATATGTGTGATTATTTTGATAAACTCTTCAAAAATGATATTTCCTTGTATGTAACGTATGCAATGTCATTGACAGATTTGATTTCTGTCCTTTTTTTTATAATGACAACAAACCTTGAAAATGGCGTTTACCTGTTTTTACATTTAAACTCCTTGCATATTTGCCAATAATGGCGACAAGAGTTTTTGTGCACGAATCTGCTGTTGGCGTTCAATGTGACACGTTCCATTTAACACCTTGTATGTGTCATAAAGATTCATGATTTGGAAAACGAGATTAGAAAATTACAGGAAGAAAACAAATATGTTGCATTTGTCGAAAACAATATGTTGCATTTAAATCCAGTCATTCGTTCCATTTGAACGTGTCATGTGGTGTCCCTCAGGGATCTATCCTCGGGCCCCTACTTTTTTTTTTTGATTTATATTAATGATATCATTAATTCCTCTCCTTGTTTAAACTTCATTTTATTTGCAGACGACACCAATGCTTTCTTTCCCACAAGGATATTGTAACATTGGTTGATACATTAAATTAACATCGAATTAAGTAATATTTCGAAATGGTTTAGAAGTAATAAGCTTTCATTGAATATTGATAAAACATGTTTTATACATTTTCATACCCTTCAATCCCAACCCACCCTTCCTCAAAGTATTTCTATTGATGATATAAACATTGCTGAGAAACATTCAACCAAGTTCCTAGGAGTGACCCTAGATAACAATCTAACTTGGAATACTCATGTCCAGAATATTATAACAGCAATATCTAAAGCAACTGGTGTGTTAAGGAGAATAAAATACTTAATTAATGATCAAACTTTAATGATGTTATATAACGCCTTATTTCTACCATATGTAATGTACTGTAATATTGTATGGGGCAACTGCAGCAAAACCAAATTGAACACAATTTTTCTTCTTCAGAAAAAGGCTCTTCGTATATGCACACATTCAAATTTTTTGGCTCACACTGATCCCATATTTTATCGCCTAAAAACTCTAAAGGCCCATGATATACATTCATACTTAACTGCTATATTTATGTATAAACACATTCGAAATTTATTACCATTTTTCCATAATGCCCTAGTAACTATATTCACTTATACCCTACCCGTCGTTCCCATGATTTTCATTTAAGTAATCCAAAGCTTTTACTTGCTCAAAAGTCGATTAGACATCACGGTCCGGATACATGGAACACTCTTCCTGAGGAGTTGAAACAGTGTGCCTCCTTGTTTTCATTCAAAGCAAACTTAAAGAAGCATATTTTATCACAGTATACTTCAAACACGAATTAAGCACGAATAATTTATATGACTTATGTTGGTGTCCCGATAGTAGCAACATCGTAAGTCATTCCCTCTTCCAGCAAACCAATTCTATCATTCCAAATCCCAGCCTATCTGCCCCTGTGCACTCTCAAGCACTCGCACGCACATTCACCACCATCACACATCAGAGTTTATTTTCCCCTGCCATCTTCGCAGCAGAATTTGTATTGTTTACCAATTTACCTACCTACCTTTTCCTCGGGCCGGCCATCTTTTCAAGCAATGCTTACAATGGCGGCCCTCTGCATTATCATTTCTTAAATATAATATTGTTATTGTAATCCCAGCTGCATAGACATGCATACTGTAATATCATTAATTTCCTTTTATATCGTTGTTTATGCAAGTCAAACGACTCTGTTTCAAATATACGTTGTATGTTTCCCATGTTCACGATTATTCAATTTATGTATGTATTGATTTGCAGAAAATAAAGTATCTATCAAACAGAAATCTAATATTATTCTCTGCGAATACTGAAAATAAATCGAATTTTGTACGTATCGGTATGTGCCATGATGGCTACAAATTCAACCGTATAATGCAAATGATATACAAATAATGAATGTTTATGAGTGCAATGGACAGAATATTTCATTCGGTGAAAGATGAAATGTTTGATCCATTTAACTCGGCTGCGCCTCGTTGAATGGATCATTTCATCTTCCACCTCATGAAATATTGTCCATTGCACTCACAAACATTCATTGTATACTATACAGTAAGAGCATATCCATGCTGATGCTAAAATGTCTTGTAGAGTTAATGATTTTTAATCCCAGAATTACAATTGGATTAATCTTCCCCTGAACATCTTTTATGTAAATTTAGCAATACTATCGTTCACTCTGAGAGTGGGAAAGAGAGAGAGAAAGAGAAAGCGAGAGTAGCTGAGAAATGTGAGAATTGCCTTCATTTGCGACTTTCCTTTCTTTCTTTTTTCTTAAAGCCACCTGAAAGCCGATACGTGCGACAGATTTGTTTACATCATAAATCACTTCCTTATTAAGTGGTATCTGACAATACCTTTTGTGGCTCATCGCCTGTAATAATAATAATAAAAAAAGCTTTTTACAAACACATTGATTCTGCTTTTACCGCGTATATTTATAGTTCCTTCAGGCCTTTTAGAAATTTGAAGATACATAAACGTTCGCGAATGATTGTCAATAGACCTCCATTTCCTGCAACGTAGGCTTAAACTTTCCACGTTTCCTCGTCCAAGTTTATAGTGTCACCAATTAATGTTCTTTCATTTTCTACCCCTCTTTCGGTAGCTGTACGTTACAAAATTATCCTCCTCTCTGTCCCCTTGATCCTCCCATTGCATTTCCGGTATGTTCGTTATTCCGAAAGTTCGTTGATCCGAAAATTGAATAAGGTTCGCCATTCCGAAGGTTCGATAGTTGATCCGAAAATTTAATAAGGTTTGTTACTCCGAAGGTTTGCCATCCCAAAAATGAAATAGGGGCCTAAGAGTCATTAATCCAAATATAAACAACAAACAAACATACAAATAAACAAACAAACAGCACACGCACACACAAAGAAAAAAAAACCCACGTCATTTCGTATTCGTATTAACGAGTCTTTGGAATAACGTACCCTTTTTCACTTTCAGATCAACGAATCTATATCAAGCGTTACCGATTGCAATGATAATTTCAAAACATGCATTAGGCCTATCAAAGGGTGTTTTTGTCTCCTTAGTCATGACTTTATTAAAAACTCATTTCAAAGATAGTGGACTCAAGACTGCACTTTCTGAATAATCATCAAATTAAAAGGAATTGTTATTACATCATCAGTTATCAGCATTAAACACCGTTTGAATATTACGCTATTTTTATGATCATGCTGTTATTACTATTACTACCATTATTGTCATCATCACTCTCATCACCATTATCGCGAGTACTTAAGACATAGAAGACAAGGCTCTTTCTGGACTCTAATAAGATCTAGGGTTCGAATCCTGGTCACCATACTGTACATCCCTGGATGAGACATTTTACCCATCACGTCCGTCTTGGCTCAAGTGTGTGGGGATTCACGTCACGAGTTCGACGCCCACGAATCACACAGTCCACGAGCCACACAGCCCGTGAGTCATACACCCCACGAATTACACAGTCCACGAGTCATACAGCCCACGAGTTCGACACTATGCAAGTAAGGCCCATGAGTCCGACACTAGGCAAAGCCCACGAGTTCGACAATAGGCAAACAAGGCCCATGTTCGACACTAAGCAAAAAGACCCACTGTAGGGTCGGTCTCCTGGACCGTTTTTCACTAAATGTCAAACTCGTGGACCTTTTTTGCTATGTGTCGAACTTGTGGACCTTGTGTTTGCTTAGTGTCGAACTCATGGGTTGTATTGACTCGTGGCCTATATGACTTAATAACCTTTTTGTTGTTGTTGATATTGAACTCGTGGGCCGTATGACTCGTGGGTGTCAGTCTCGTGGGATGACCTCGTGTGTGGATGGCTTTCCGTGGCAATACAAAGGTGATGCTATTGGCACAACCTTTATTTAGAACACCTAGGGGTCCTACGCTGAAGAAGTTACCTCGCGATGAAAATGATGCCATATTGTTCTTATGTCATGACACTCGTCGTTAAATAACACCATCACTATCAGTTGGTAGAGGGAAATTCTGGATCAGCTAAGAGTGAGACTGAAAAGAAAGAGTATGGTTTTACAAGCCCTATTAAGTGTAAATTTGATCAAAATCAGATTAAAAGTAAGGAAGTCATGAAATTATCTGGATTCGCTAAATTTAAGTACATGTATCAGCTCGCGAACAGTGGATATGAATATGCAAATGAGTGATCTGATGATGTCATCACCTCATGATTTCCCTTTTATTGTGCGCGCGCACACACATACGCACGCACACACACATACAAAAGGGTTAAGAAAATTTAATTCTTCCGCCATAAAAGTGTAAAGACAATGTTTTTCCTGGCTGAATAACTTCAAAATATTGATTACGAAGATTATTCATGTAAATGATTTGAGGCAGGGACATGACCGCGTTTGAACAAAACTACCGAAGTTTTAAACTTTGATGTACAAAGTAGCCTATATGGCAAGTTATCGGCGATGACAATCCTGTTCACTATACTTTTTGCGTATTCATGTTACTTGTTTAAAAACTATTTGGTGAAAATGAGCGACACTTCATAATTTCATAGCTGACCCAGCTTAAACCGACTTTGATCAAATTTTCATTGTTGTGCTCGCAAAATGTTGACTGTTCTCATCAGACTAACTTATAACTGGTCCGGAATTCGCTTTTTAATCGGGCTGCACATGGCAGTCTGCGCTTCATGAACCACTAATGTGCATGACTTGACGAGAGAAAGACACATAGAAACAACGAAAAGTGAGTGAAACGGCATAGAGGGAGAGGGGGCGGGGCGGGACGGGAGGTAGCCTTTATAAACAAGGCGACTCGCTCTGCGTGCCCCCGTATAGCGCGTTTACCCCACAAACCTGTTGGCCGGCGAGTGGAGCGAGCCGCCTTTATCCACTCGTTCAGGGATGTGTACGCAGAAAATACACACGGCACCAAGGCAAGCCGCGCTTGCTTGCTAACAAATTTATATTCTTTGACAAATTTGCGTACAAATTTGTTAGCAAGCGCGCGCGGCTTGCCTTGGTGCCGTGTGTATTTTCTGCGTCAAATTTGTACGCAAATTTGTCGAAGAATATAAAGCAACAACAACGACAAAAGTACACATCCCTGAACGAGTGGCTACTCGCCGGCCAACAGGTTTGTGGGGTAAACGCGCTATACGGGGGCACGCAGAGCGAGTCGCCTTGTTTAAAGGCTAGACGGGAGGGGGAGAGAGGAGGGGGGAGGGGGTGTGAAAACGAACCAAGAGTATTTTCCCCATTTTGTTTACCTGTTCTATGCCAGTGTAAACACCGCATATAAACAACCAGATTTGCTCTTTTTCTTCACTTTTTTTTTTTTTTTTTTGCCAATTCAAGTGAGCTTTGAGTCAGAATCCCAGACAGTTAGAGAGCGGACAGTTTATTTTTGTTGGAAGCCATCGTGATAACAAAGCAAATCTCTTTGTTTACTCAGATATAAATTTCACAGAAATGCGCATGAGACCAAGGTTGACACCTCGTAGATGGAACAGTGACGTTCTTGGGTGAACTTCGCCATGTTTTACCATGAAGGTGGAAACACGTCTACCTCTCTTGTCATTAAATTTGCGCAGCTCACGCCGCAACAACAGGGAGAGTTTCACCTTCCTAGTGAGACAGACACAGACAGACAGACAGACAGACAGACAGACACACACACACACACACACTTACTCATAAGATATCAAGAGTGCAATTTCAACATGATTTACGATATTGTGGTATATTGACAGGTAATAAAGTTTTATGAAGGAAAAACAAAAAAAGATTATACTGGTATGCTTTCAAATGTCAGTATAACATGTATAACCTTGAAAATGCAAGAGCAGTGTAGCGATTCGGCTTCATGGCATAATAACTAAATACGATTAAAAAAGTCATTGGCCCTATGTCATTAACATTTGTGAAGATTATATTTCACACAAAATATCAGCTCTGTCACCTGCATTGTGATATACGTAGCTCTACTCGAGGGAGATTTGCTGGCAACTTCTGCTTAAAATCCATTTCAATGTGAAAATTATTCTGATCAGCAATTCACTATTTTTAGTCACAGATTGGTTTTCACTGTGCAACTGGCATCATTACATAAAATCTTGGAAGATATTTCTCTTTCAGACAAGTTTTGATAGTGTAGCACTGCGGAAGCAGTACAGAAATCATCCCTTTCAAAATCAACATTCTGGACATTCTTCTCATTAAAATAAAGCAAAGTGTATTATCTAGCTGTTGCCGCAGTCCTTGCATTATTATTTATACTATCACCGTAACTATTCCTAATGACTTGCGTGCTTGGTTGTATGTTTCAAGGTAATTTTGTTGGGGTTTGAAATGTTGAACTGTGCTGGTGCACCACTGTCTCAAGTCTTTTATGTTTGGCTCGATACTCCAGAACAGAAATACACATAGGTCTAAAAAAAAAAAAAGTTTTGTTTCACAATAATTTGACAAAATCACCCCTTTAAAAAGTTGTGGCTAAATCCTCAAAGATCTAGAATGATGATAAAAATGTAATATGCACTACAAACATATATATATATATATATATATATTTTTTTTTTTTAAATTTTTTTATTTGTGTGTGTGTGTGTGTGTGTGTGTGTGTGTGTGTGTGTGTGTGTGTGTGTGTGTGTGAAAAGAAGCTTAGTGATGATTTTTTTTTTGGGGGGGGGGGGACTTGTGAGGGGTTGACAATACAGTGCAATCCCTCTATAACAAAGTCCTCAGGACAAGAAGTTTTCTTTCGTTATATTGAAATTTCATTATAGCCCAACAGTAAAATACATACAAATATGTAGATGATAATTTTGGGACCTGACTTTTTACTTTGTTGAAAAAAGAATTTCGTTATGATCATGTTTGTTATAACAGGAGTGCACTGTAGTAATTACTAACATTAATATTTTGTGAAAACTTGCATAACAATTCCTCAAAACATTCTCATTCTTTATTCCCCCTTTTTAAAAGCCTGTGTCTGTTTAACCCTATTCTAACTGGGCTATTTGAGACCAAGTTTTTACTGGGGGGGGGGGGGTCAATTTGACCCCCCCTTCAGATCTCGGCCGCCGATCGCGCGATCGCCGCAAAATTTTGCCTGAACATAGAGTCAACTAGAAGATTACATAGTCATACAATAGAAAAATTTTGATTTCATATTTTTTAATAAATTAATTATGCAAATTAACGCATGAAATCATGTTTTCACCTTTAACTCCATCAAAAAGACTGAAGGATTTTTAAATTTTTGTGTCAGAGTTCCTCAAGACACATCAAACAATTTTCTAGTCCAAAAATAGTGCAATCAAAATCATTTTCTTTTGTTTTTTATTGTTTTGTTAATTTCTTATGTATTTTATTGTTTTTTCGATCTTTTGTTTTCTATTGTTTTTTTGCCAAAATTTGTTGGAGGCACTTTTTCAAGCTTATCTACATTATAATTGATTTATTTCAATGGTTAAAAGTTGAAATAATGTAATTTATATCAATTAAACAAAAAAACACAGTTTGCATTGGATTTGCACATGAAATCATGAATTCGAGCGTTTTTCGGGTTGACATGCATATACTAAACATTGCATAACTTCAGAACGGTGTACCCGGACGTCGCAAATTTGGTCTCAAAATATGCGCGAGACTCGAATGAAAAAAGTCATGAAACGACGCGGCAAAATCTGTGCACGTTGCGGAATCATGGCGCGAAACGTCGAGGGGGGGGGGGTCAATTTGACCCCCCCCAGTTAGAATAGGGTTAAACATGACTTCTGCTGTTGGCTTGTTTAATTTCACACTTTCATAGTTAGAGTGAACACAAAGTGGATATTCTCTGTAAGAAATAATACCCTGTAACACATGCCACATCTGTACATCATCACCAGTAATGTCAACAAAATAATTCATGCACACGTTTCAATTTCATGCCATCAACAGTCTTTTATTCCAGACTTTCAATCGATGTGTGTAAACAGACACATCACATCTGAATTTCATTGCATAACAGTCAACTAAGACTTCACACACTCAATACTAATCACCTCACTTGGCTGTAATCTAGGGCTCTGTGTAAATCATCAGTCTTAGTATGACCAAATATGAAGCATATTATTTCATATCGAAGATACTTAGATACTCACTGGTGTAAACTTTTTACACATCCTCACGACAATTACATATCCAAGTTATTTCAAGAAAAGACGATAATGGGAAACAAACTTCTTCGATATTTGTTCAATATCTTCCTTCATTGGCATAAAACTCTCAGTAAACCTTCAAGAAAAGGATGTTAATGTCCATATTTCCTCGTATCTACAAAACAAAGTGTACTCTGAACTGACATTGTGATGAAACTCTGGGGTGTGTTTGCACTTTCACTTTTTTAAAAACATGAAATCATCAAAATACATGCTGCGGCATTCACACTTGCCGGAAACCAAATGATCACAGCATTTAAATATCCCCCCCCCCCATTTTGTTGTCAAAGCAACAAAAAACACTTTGCGACATTTAGTAGCCTCACAAGTCAAGAAAACATGGTACAAGTATTCATGCATGTGTCTTTTGTTATGTATTATGTTACGTTATACTGCAATACTTGGCTTATGTCACTCCGTCTTATTGGTTTGTTACAATACCTGGCACCTTGTCAACATTGCACACTTAACCACACAGCCAATGTTGCTTTTGCATACACCAACTAGTTCTACGCATATGTAAGATGAATTCATACTCGCCATGGCACCAAGAAAGAATGCAAACATTTTTTTTTTCCATGTACTCTTGCAATATACTTCTTTGGTGCATAACATACATGGGGCTTACTTCCTTATCTTCAGTTCCAATAATTCAACTGGAGTGAGCACATGCTGTTTGAGAGACTTTCTCTGCATGGTGAATGCCCATTTTTGTAAGCGTGAACATCACCATGAAAACTACACACAATCACTATAAAAAGTCATGATGAAAGTGACTTCCAATTGGCTGTGTCACATGACCAAATCCACATGACCGATCACCTGACCTTGCCCTCCTACCTGCTGAGGCAAATCACATGAGATTACTCTCTGAGTAGAGGAAAGTGAACTCTCAACTATGCTCTTCACTTGCTCCAAACTCCCAATGACAATGTGTGATGATACCAGTAATTTTATCATAAATATCAAACTTATCATCAAATAATGAATGCTGCATGCGAACTGAGCAATTTAACATTGTTTTCTTTAACACATCATGCTCAGCTACAAAAACAGGGTTCAATGCAGGTATACGATATATTTGCACAACTTGTAACAAATGCTGATCACTGGTGATGCAATAGCCTTTATACTGTAATGTGAGAGTACAGGACTGAACAAAAATTGTGTGTCTGCATGTACGTGTTTTCTTCACACCATGCATGACATGTACAACAACGGGCAAATAAATAGGGCTTGTTGTTATTGCTTTTCTTCACAGACACTTTGAATGTTTGAATTTGCAAAAAAAAAAAAAGGAAAAAAAAGGAAAAAAGAAAAGATCTTGTAAGCTATTCTGGATGTACAAAATGCAGATACAGAAGCTGCAAATCTAAAGTAAAAAAATAAAAAAAAATAAGAAATGCACAAATAAAATTACTAATTATCTCTCTTCATCAAAATCATTAATTCAGCACTCTTGGTAAATTGGCTAGAAGGGTTGGCACCACAAAGCAGACAAAATCAATATTCCAGGAAGAGCACAAACATCTCACTTGGCTGGTTGCGTTGAAAAAAAAAAATATCAAGAAAGAAGACTTTCGATGAAGACACAAATTATGCACATACATTATAAGCTAAGTCATATAATTGTATCAGTGCATTCAAGCCACAGATTTTGCACTGGTTTATATAATGTCCTTCATGTTGTACACAAGTAGATAACATCCTCATCACACTTAATAATAGTTACAATTTCCCAACATCAAAATCATTATTAATATCTGCAGGGGATTCTCCTGAATCCCTTACAAAAACTCTTCAAAGTCAACTTGATGAAGTTTGCAACAAAATAACATACAGTTCTATAAGTACTTTCTCCTTTCCACTTTTTGTAATATATGTTTTCTTTGGTATCATTCCTGTATCTGATAAAATACCTTGTATCACTTGTGGTAAGCTATGGTATACGATAGAATAACAAGGCAGAAAAAGTACATTGGACATACATGTACAACTCACGAAATATACATTATCGCCAAAAAGGAACAGTTACAATGCTGTAACACAATGTCTACCAATCAGTTACCATGTAAACTATGCACGTTTCTACATTGGAAGAAAATTGAGCAATAAATGATAGGAGATAGTAGCCACAGCAACTTCTCCCTAAGCACACACATGGCAGAATGAAAGGATATGAAGACAAAAAATTGTACCAGGCGGAACTCTAGGTTTGAGACCGATGCTTTCTTTATGGAGAACATACCAAGAGGAAAGGTCCTAATGTTGCAGCTATAAACATATAAGGACTTTATCACATAATTTTCTAGTTCCAATAATGTTGCTTAGGTAATGGCACATACCTCACTCGCATGGGGTTGCTTTACTAGGTCTGCGTAATGACTCATGAAACACTAAGAATTATCCATCCATAGTATCTTCATGTTTCTTTGCAGACATTATTAGTGGAATTCTAAAGACAAAAGAAGCTGCAGTTTTCCTACAAATTGAAGAAAAATTGTGTTTTTGTCCACTTTGGCATGCACAAGATGTGAAGAATTCCATGCAAGAGACATTTATGTCAGGTTAAAAAGAAAAAAAAAAAAGATCTCATTTTACAATTCACAGACATTTAATTTGTAAAACTGTCTTGATGCCTGTTTATTGTCCATCCAACATTCAATGATATTTTGCGTTGATTTTACTTGCACAAGTAAGCAGAATATCTCTTTGAGATAAATCCTGTTTAACTCTAACATGAATAAAACTGAAGCACTAGCAATACTTCATCTGAGAGAGCACATCACTGAGAGTTGAAGTTTCATCCTACCCACTCACGTAAAGTGAAAGGCCAAAGGGGGCTGGTTTGGCTTTTAAGCACGGCACTAACTCATTTACCCTTTCACCAAGCATCAAATATCTGCACATAATTTTTCAGCCACACCCACAGGATGCTTTCACTGAAGCGTAGCAATTCCCGGTGTATCTGGGGCTGAGATGCACTGCGGTTGTCATGACGCCAGGCCCGCATCCTTGGCCATGGCGTAGAAGATTCCTCCCTTGGCGAGGAGTTCGGAGGGCGTGTCAAACTCGGCAATCTGCCCCGCATCCATCACCAGAATCCTGCGAGGAGGAGTGAGAAGATTTTTTTTTCTTGATGCTGATCTTGGGGTCTTTTGAGGTTTGCATTTACCAAAGGAAATATGGCATCGACTAATAAACTATTAAAGTACCCATAATTCCATTGCCATGTTTCAGCAAGAGCACAGAAGAATGCTTAATTTTGTAATTGAAAAGAATACATATTGTAAAAGTTTGTTTATTTTGACTACTTGTAAGCATTTAATTATCTACACTGTATGATCAAAATGTTTACTGCCATTGTTTTCTGTAATAGTGGCAATACTTCATTCTGTGGAGCATACATGAAAACGATGACATATCTGCACTTCATTTCCGCAAAGTGTCAGCTTGTTTTTTTTTCCTCTCAAATTAATGGTACAAGGACAAAGTTAAAACTGCAGAGATTTTATTTTTCAAGTACATGTAACACACAACTACTGGTAGCAGTCACTGTCATTCATGGCGTAGCTTGAAGCATTCGTTCTTAATACTAAATTTGTTGAATATTGCATGAATGGAGATTTCCCTACTACTGGTGTAGATAATCTACGACCAGACTTGCTAGGAAATAAAAGGTATCCCCCCCCCCCCCATCCCCATTCATCTTACCGTCTCCCCTCCTCACCCACCTTGTGCTATCCATGATGGTGTTCAGTCTGTGTGCTATAGTGATGACGGTACACTCTGAGAACTCGGTGCGGATCGTGGCCTGTATCAGGTCGTCCGTCTCCAGATCTACCGCTGCTGTGGCCTCATCCAACACCAGGATTTTGCTCTTCCTCAACAGCGCCCTCGCTAGGCAGATCAGCTGACGCTGACCGACACTAGAAGCCAATGCAGCGATAAGAAAATAACGAAAACAAACTTTAGAATACAATTCTAATATAAAAGAACAGGATTCAGGTCGAAATAAGTTTTTATATCCTTTCTGCTACATAAAATGAAACAATGATGAAATAAAGTATTTGTAGAATAAAATTGTGAATGTTGAATACTTCCAATCATTGGTGTGGAGCTTGTTAGAGTGTGTAGGTAACAAATTTCTCAGGACTGATCTGAAATGCAGATGTTGGATATGTCTCGCTCACTTGGAGTGAAACCATAGACAAAATAGAATATAATCAAGAATGAATTAGCTTTGTCACTGTTATTTGGGTAGCTTGTCTTCATTCTTTTTTATGAACTCCTATTCCTCATTACTTTTGTTCAACATGATCAACATCATCATCATTACGACTACAAACATCATAATTTTGGATACCAAGCATCAAACTTTACCATTACCATCATTACCTCTTTTGCTGTAGCCATACAGAAACAATATCACTGCTCTCCTAAGCAGGATCCTCTTCATCACCATCACAATCATAACTGTTGCTATGACAACCACCATCTATATAACATCTTGCATCAGTAAGACAGGATGATGAGGAATCTCTATCATCAGTAACATCATATTTACTTCTTTTGCTGTAGCCATAAAGACGAAGCTATCTAAACTATCATCACTATCATTATTCTCTTCAGTAGCAACCTCTTTATCACAATCACCATCATAACTGTTGCTATGACAACCACCATCTATAACATCTTGCATCAGGAAGACAGGATGATGAGGAATATTGATCAGGAGGTAATGCCTCACCTGAGGTTCTCCCCTCCCTCCGTGCATTCATGCTGGAGTCCTTCCGGTAGACCCGAGACAAAGGTGTGCAGGTGAGACAGTTTCAGGGCCAGCCAGATGTCGTCGTCCGTGTAGCTCTCGAAGGGGTCGAGGTTCATGCGCAGGGAGCCGGCAAACAGGACAGGATCCTATCAAGATGAAGATGTGAGCCAAACCTTCTTACAGTGGTGTCAATTCTTATTAATGGGATTACCAAGTTTTGTCTACCTTATTCTCTGTAACCAAAAAAAGTGATGTGTTTAATGTTTTTGTTGAAAAATGAAATAAAATTTGAAATGAACTGAATTGACATACCTATTTCCATTTATAACATTCTCTTGGCAGGGAAAAAAAAGAAATTACTCTGCACAATCACATCCACTTCTTAGCCATCCATCTCTTGTAATCATTTTCCACTTTCTATTCTCAGGAGCTGTGACTTTTCATTAACATGAACATCAAACATGTTTTGGTGTTTTATATCTATTCTACGATGCATGCTAAATGTGCATGGTATGGTTTCATACATAAAGCCCACCTCATCTGATTTAGAAGCACACATGATAAACACCTGACCATGTCTAAGGATTCCAGTCCTACCACTTAAATCCCATGACAAAAACTACAATTTTTTCTGCATGAGAAAGCAAGAGAAAAATATGAAGTAATATCTTTCTTTTCTTCAAACTGATAAAAAAGAAGTAGAGGTCTCCATGTATGGGGATTATCCAGGCACCAGCACAGCTTGTGTACCAGTGAACTTCATCTCCCTCCCAACAGTTTCACGCTCCTGCTAGAAATAAGTCTCACCTGTGGTATAATGGTAATGCGCGACCTCAGGTCTCGCAGTCCGATCTTGGCGATGTCGACACCGTCGATCTCGATCTGTCCTCCTGCGGGCTCGATGATGCGGAAGAGGGCGAGGGTGAGGGAGGATTTGCCCGCCCCGGTCCTTCCCACAATGCCCACCTGATAATCAGAGAGGGGTGGGTAAATGATGGGTGAGGATCAAGTGTTTGGAAATTGCAGAAATCACAGGCAACAAAGTTTCTCGTCAAACAACAAGATTCCAGTAATTTGATCATTGTAACCCTTAGGCCTACTGATCTTTGTTTGCTGGCTGATACACTTGTTTACATTTGCAATTCAAATTTTCCATAAAGTCCAACCATGGAAAAAAAAAATATCAAGAGTGTAAAAGAATTGTATATGATGATGAAAATGGTGTACCTGTGACAAGGAAAGTCGTTACTACAAAAAACATCATCATTATCATCATAAAAAACATGATATCTAAGACAAAATATCACATGGAAATATCCATCACTGAAAAGAAGAAGAAGAAGAAAAAAAAAACCAACCCAGGAATGAGACTAACCTTTTCCCCAGATTTGATGGTCAGGTCAATGCCCTTGATAACCAGGTCCAGTCCCTCACGGTACCGAGTGCTGTAGTTGATGAACTTCACACCGCCCTCTTGTGGCCAGCTTGGAGCAGGGCGATTATCGGGCACGATGGCAGCGGCCTATGCAAGAGAGCAAGAAACGCCCAGTCATCACTCCCTTCACCTCATCAAGTACAGTGTACCAAAGTGTGATATCAGTGCCATTCATTGCCATAGAAAATGGTTCTTAACAACCTCACCTGGCCCCAAGTGCTTATGCTTGCACCTGGTTCCAACCCAAGTTACAAACAGAAGTGCAGTCTGAAATCATCACTTCCACATTCTATAAAGCTGCAACGCGGTGTCGTCCCGAGAGCTCAATAGGACCTCATAACAATGAGCACTTATCAAAACCCTCTCCACCAATAGCAGAGCAGGGTATACTATGGGTGCAATATGAACTAAAAATTTTGTTTCGAAGTTCACCACAAACAGACAACTTTGCATATCTCTGATTCTTTTAATCTACGCTCCGCCGTGCCAAAATGTGTGTTTTGAGTTGATACAGTGAACCTGATCATTCAGATAGTAAACATAATAATTCTTGCCAAGAGACTTCACATTGCTGCTTCCAACATTTGGAATATTTCCTTGCAGAACTAAATTGTATGGCAAATGGCTTCACTTCTAACATTCAATAGGCATCATTACGACAAACTTGTCTTGCAGAGGTGGATATCAGCAACAAGCGATTGTATCTAGGTGGGCTGCATTAATGATTAATCAGCAAAAATCATAATCCTACGAAGAAGGGAAAAGAGGAAAGGAGGAAAAGATCGAGGAAAGAGAAGACAGAAGGAAAGAGAGAATGACCAAAAATGAAAAAAAGTTTCAACTGAAGCAAAGTTTCAGACTGGCCTAGATAATTTAGAATGCAGTCTGCCATCTCAGAGAAACTGATCAGACCTGGTCAGACCTGGTCAGAGCTGACCGATCAAGACGTACCTCTGTGGGTGTCTCTGCATACTCCTTGACCCTCTCAACGGCCACAATGTTGGTCTCCAGCTCGCTGGTCATCCGCACCATCCAGTTCAGGGTCTGGGTGATCTGAGAGGTCAGTGGAAACATGCCCTTTATGCTTTGGTATACTAGCCCTTGAGAGAGAATATATTCCTTCTAGAGTTATATACACAAGCCACTAACTGGACAACTCAGCAGGTCCCGAGGTCTTACAGAAGCTCTTCTGTGAAGTTCCTGTCACAATCTACTCATTTATAGAAATAGGCTCATAAATGAAAACAAGTCAAGATGAAAGAAAAAGCTTTTACATTTTTTCATTAGAAAAAAAAAAAAAATCAAGCCACAGTAAGCCACACCTTGGCAAACGATGAAATGTACAGAGTGCTAATACAATACTCTTGACAGTGTCCAAAAGCCTCTGACACTATGTTGGGAAGAGGTACAATGTAGATATGAATATTAAATGAAGTGTATGAGTATGGCTACTATGACATTGGCTGACAAACTGAACACATCAACATGATAAAGAAATACTTAAGCACAGTGATAAAGGTAGTGATGACAGGTAAAACTATGAACAAATACATGTGACTACTATTGGTTGGCATAAAGGTAAATCTCTTCATCAAAATGTAACCAATAGTTTTAGCAAAGATGGACTCCTTTGTAATATTATCCCCATCTACATCTAAGATATGATTCTATGATAAATAAGGTTGATAAAGCATTTAGCACTTTCTGTTGGTGGAAAGTAGCATACATTTACCTGAAGAGCATAGCTGATTGATAGACCCACAATGCCAGATGACAGCTCATTTCGACCAATCACGGCGAAGAGAGCAGAGAAAAAGACGATGAAGTTTCCCACAAACTCTAGTCTCAGTGCAAGCCACCTGAAATGAAGAAGACATGAAAGGAAATCCAGTTTCTCTCTGATTTCACCCGACTTGGAAGCATTAGCTGTCACATTCTGTGAACTTAAGTGGTTTGAATTAGCCAAAGATATCAGCATAGCTTCCATGTGGGGTGAATGAAACATGGTAACAATGTGATATAAGTTTATTTTATATACATTCTTGTTGTGTGTCATGGGAGCATTCTACAAATCAAATACATATTGCTTGTTTGTTTTTTTTTTTTGTTTTTTTTTTTTTATTGTTCAACATGAACTTGAACAATACATATTGCTTGTTTTTTTTTTTTGTGTGTGTGTATGTGTTTCTGATGTAATGTATTTTTGTAAGGCAGCTCACCACAAGCTTTGCTTTTTTGAGGTTCTGCCTTCCTGTACAATAATTTCATGCATGTGATTTCCTACATGAAAAAAGATGGAAAATAAATGTTATACAAACTTGAACTTGAACTTAAACTTGAAC
Organism: Diadema setosum; assembly: GCA_033980235.1. Lineage (NCBI taxonomy): Eukaryota > Metazoa > Echinodermata > Echinoidea > Diadematoida > Diadematidae > Diadema > Diadema setosum. Next base: position 29,243,920 of record CM067064.1, on the reverse strand, counting down.
AAGGGTCTCATGATATAATTATAACTTGCTGTGCAAAGATGCATATTTATCTTTGAAAGGCAGAAACCTACAATGAGTCAACAATGGGAACATTATTCTTCATACAATGTACCTAGCATTGGCCACCATTGCTTCCCTTGGGAGAAAAGTTGGGAAAAATATGTTTTTGGGTTCCTTTTTTTTTTTCAATCTATCACACTGAATTGACCCTATAATTACTGGTAACATAGATAGCAGAAAGTTCTCAGTGAACTCTGACCTGTTGGAGGCCATGTTTGGGTAGTAGGTGATCTGGTTGTCATCGATCAGCTGCTCGTTCTGGTGGATGAACTCCCCCTGACGCTTGTAGGCCCGGATGGTGCTCGTGCCCACGATCGTCTCCGAGAAGTGGGAGTAGATCGGCGACCGCGAGATGGACTCCAGACGCTTCAGCTGCCGCGACGTGCAGATGTAGAATCGCTAGCGAGACGGAGGGAGGACGTCAAGGAGGGAGATCAAGGAATGAACATGATCAGGAATGCGAAAATGACTCAAAACTTGTAGCAAGAGCAAAGGGATTTGCATGTCTGATTTTAGTACATGTCATCTAATGGAAATATGCCAAAATTTCATGTGAGAAAACAAAACTTGACAATTTTGAAGATAATGACAATACCGATCTTCCTACCTTTAAAATTCTCACAATTTTTAATTGCAGGATGACAGTCTGTGGTATGAATTTGATGGCAATGATCACAGTGCAAAATGTCTTCTTCTTTTTTTTTATTCCATGATATTAAAGGCATTGGTTTATTTGAGATGACTGACACCATTATGAGACACAAGCTGATATGGTACATCTTAGAACATTTCTACGCCATGCTTTGACAAATGGTGCAATTAAATCGATAGAGATTTTCTCTGTTTACAGTCACATTTAGGAGAAATGGAGGCAAAGCAAACATGAAGTATCTCATCTATGTGTAGCAGAAGAAAACATGCAGCACAGACACAAACATGGAATCACATAAAATTACGACCAACCCAGCAGTGAAACAGTATACCAGCATAAAGTACAAGAGAAATACTGATGCAACTTCAAACAGCTCACTGGCTTGAGGATTTTCTTTTAGTGGTGTCCTGGTGAGTTGTTAGCAAGGACCTACGACCCAAGCACATCCATAATAGGCAGCAAGATGGTGGCGCAGCCTTAACAAAGCTCTGTCTGGCAGTTGCCTTTAGAGCATCTGGTATACTGCTTCACTGCTATTAGTGAGAAAGGTAGTGCACTGTACCATTATAAAATCAAAAGTGAGAAACATAAAAAGCCAAAGTGCAGCCAGAAGAAAAATAACATAGCAAGCATTAATGCGGGCATACTAGAAAGAATGGATGAAGAATTATGAATATCGAAGCTCAAGATATAATATGAGCAGTAAATACGGATAATGATGAAGACAAACTTTCTTACAGTGAAAAGAGGTAATGATTAGACAAGTTAGCCCTAAAGCCATGCATTGCTCTGGGTGTACATGACAGTGAGACATGCAGTAACACAATACACTGCATGTGCCACATATTTTGCAGGTATAATATTTCACAAATTGGAACTTGTAAGACAATTTCACTAGTGGTTGAATTTGCAGGCAATAAACACATTGACTGAATGAGAAAAGAAGTGTTATCCCTTTTAGAGGAAAATTTATAAATCTCACACTTTTGAGATGATGTACTATGCATTTGCATTACAGGAGGAAATATTTTTGTGAGATGTTGATTGCCTGATTATCGGTTAACTCACGAAATTCAGGTAATTAAAAACACCGCAAAATGTGACATGGATGCAGGATATTTTGTATGATGTGTGGTGCTGGTGTTATTGTATAGTTTCACATAATTATTTCAGTTCCCATGATGAAATAATGTGCAGCATACTATTATTTTTCTTCAATGCAGTGATGGAAGGTACAACAGCAGATAAGTACAGTATATATATATAGTCATTTGGAATGCAACTGTGATTATATGGTAATGTATATGTGAGATATATAAAAGAAATTTTGAAATGTTGGCATGTATGGTGGTGAGAAAAATATGCATACGATCTCGCTACTTTAAAATCCTCTTTGAAGAGTGCCTAATAGAACTGCTGAATGAAGCATATTTGGCAGACTGCTGTAATATTCCAGTCCCAGCAAAGAAGATGTTCATTTGATTGTTAAAGCATTTAATATCTGACGCGGTCATGACGATAGGATGTATTTCATTCCGGATATATCATGTAATGACAACCATGTAAGCACGAATGAACTTCGGCATATGAAGAGGTAAAAGTAGACTGTTGGAACAGGGAGGTGGGTTCCACCTCCCTGGTTGGAAACGGCAATGAAAGATACTGCATAAAATGCAAAGCATGTGTCATTTGCAAACATGGTATATTTGATTTTACAAAAATCAATAATCAGTGGAAAAGTGGTAAGCTCATGGGGGATTACATTCTCTCTGACTGTTCAATATATGCAAAAATGATACATTGCAGATTCCAGGAAAACAAACAGCATCGTGAAGCAAATACATTGTTTATTGTAAAATGCAATGGCGGCCTGGCACAATCCACGGAGTACATGATATGAAAGATACGCCAGCAGCTGACTAGTAGATGGGTACGTTCCGCCTTCGACACAGATTAATTTTGGTCTCACTCCTCTCCTGTGGGACTGTTCATTGTCACCTTGCTGGTAGTACCACACACAGATATACTTGCTATTGAGCTTTTTCGCCCTTTGACCACATAGATAAAAACTGAAATAAAAGACTATGTTTTCCTGCGGAAGATATTCTGCAGCCGTCTGCGTAGCTCAGGAGCACGTCTCACAGACGTCATGGAAATTTGTTTTAAAGCAGCAAATCAACCCCGAGAGTAATCCACCCGCAAAACAAAATCCCTTTTTCTCCGATCCACCCTTCTGCAACTAGGTGGGAAAAGAAACAGTCAAGCTGAAGTCCACTGCTCAGTCTTTTACTCTTCACTGCTTGCCTAATCTTTAACCCGTTGAGGAAGAGCTGATTTTCCCCATAGACATCCCATAGACATCTGCCCGAGTCTACAAATTTGTACTTGGGACTAGTTTTCGAATGGGCTAAGAATGAAAATCAAGAGATATGCTATGTGCTGTACAAGAGAGACAGAGACAAAGAAAAAAAAAGGTGAAAGAAAGAGAGGGAACAGAAAGTGAGGGAGAAAGAAATAGAGGGAAAAAAGAGAGATGGGGGGGGGGGGGGGGAAGAAGGGGACAGCAATGGCAACTTTGGTACATCTTAACCTGTTGAGGAGGAGCCCATTTTGCTATGACACACATTTTCCAGAGGGACCTGCCTGAGTATACTTGGGACTAGTCGTCAATGGGTCAAAATCCTTGCAGAAAGGCTCAGGTACAATATGGCTTGCATCCACTATTCTTAATGCTAATGAGAAGATTACGAGTCATATTTCAATGACACACATGCACAAGTATACTATTAGAATATTGCACATGGCATGGGATGAGCTGCAGAGTTGGTATTCCTGTGAAGAGACTGGTAAATTTGCGTAATGGATGAGGCAATGCAATGTTGCTGTTTTTGAATATACATACATAAATATTTCTCTTGAATTGGATTCATATGGAATTTTGATCGGAATGGCAAAGGAGGCAAAGCTGGCATTAAGTTGGCTTTGAGCTGATGAATGATGCTGAGTTGAAGGATATACATCTTTGGAATAGAATAATAATGAATGAATACATCTTTGCAATAGAAGAATCAAGAAAAAAAAAAAAGAGCACAACTTCACTACTAATAAAGAAAAGAAATTATTGGCAAGTCGCACACACCGGTCAATAATTGCAAAACATCTCGGTTTGACGGCTAGAGAAGGGAAGGAATGAAAAGTGATGTGAAAAATAAAAACTGTTACTTATCAGAGATCAATAGCTTTTAGTAGGGGGAGATATTAACCTGTGTAGTGTACCAACAGATGAAAGGAGATAACAAGCCCCAGAAAGCCCTCCTACCATGTATAATTACATACAGACACTTTTTTTTTTTTTTGTAATTCACTGTATAACGTATTACAATGAACACTCTTAAAATACCTCCTTCATAAAGACCACATGCTATAAAAGATAAGCAAGAAATGGATATCAAATGTGACAAGGGACAGAATGCCATCTTGAGCTTACTGCACATTTCTACAAATAGAAAAAAAGAAAAAAAATCTTCCTCTTTTTCCAAATAATCCTGATGACTAGGCACTCCATGTCACAGGAAATGTAGTTCAGGTGCATGCATATATGAACTTCTGTACTTCCATTTGGGACAAATGACACAATATAAAAATAACTGTATACTTTGATACTTTGAGGTGTTCATACGTACAGGCATATTGGTTTGAGAGGGAGGTTCTCTTTGGCTTGCCCAGAGCAACTTTGGTTTGAATTGACTGATCTTGTGATAATTGGTCTTAAACCTATAAATTTTAAACACTACTTCCAAATGGGATCCATTTTGCACAAAGATCCAATTAAAAAAACCAAAAAACCAAAACCAAAACAAACAAACAAACAAACAAACAAACAAACAAACAAACAGACATCAAACTTCCTCTGAAGGGGAATAATTATGACATATGAAAGTCACCCAAAAACAACTGCTGTAAGACTCTATCAATTAAATAACTATGACCCCTCCCCTCCCCCCCCCCCAAAAAAAAAAAAAAAAAATCAGACCTCTTTGCAAAAAGCCTGGAAAATTTGTAATTTCTTCTCCACATTCTATAGGAGCCATTTCAATGAAGAAATGATATACCCATTCTCCAATTCAGATGACCGGAGATTGATTTTAACAAAGGCAAAGGCGGTATCTAAACAGACAACGAACCACCAGCCATTTAAGATGCTAGATTTATCCACCACATAATAAACTGAGTTTTGATGCTGAATTATGATAACGTCTCATTTATCCAGGGTAGCCTCTTCAATATTGCCACTGCTCTATCAGAGGGCCCTGCCATTATTACCAGGTAGCACTGTCAGATACCCATTTATGCACATGGGTCGAGAGACACATTGTGGGTATTAAAAACATCTTGTAGTCCATGGATGTACGCACTGGGCGAGAATCGAACTCGGGTCTTCTGATTGGCAATTGGGAGTCTTATCCATGATGCCACAGCGCCCCCATTGTAAACTTAGCATGCAATGCCATTACCATCCACAATTATAATCTTTTATACAACATCCATTGATTTGATTGCAACAATTGTAAATATTTACACCTATTCCTGTGTCAATTTCCAGCAAAAGGATGACAACAATGCATCAGAATCTACAATTGTAAATACCATAAATGACAAATCATCAAAGCTTTTGCCTTTTAACCATAACTGGTGTATAATATAAATGTAAAAAACACAGACATGGGTAAAAACAAAAACTATTTAAACAATCTATAAACTAATTTTTTCTCCATACAGGAAATCAGAGAAATCCACCCAAATTAAGAAGAGAATTAAAACAACAACTTCTTCCGAAGGTCTGTTCAGTCTAACACTCGTGGAAATGTCTGATGGAGGGTTTATATCTTGTGACATTAAAAAAAGAACTGATATGGGGTGATTAACTTCATGAATGTTTCAAAGTGAAATGAGCTGCACAGACATGGATGAGAAATCTCAGGGTCAATTAAGCACAAAATACACGGAGCGAAAGCATTAATTAAAAGATGCATGGCTGTATTATGAATGTATGGCCTTACAACTTGAAAAGCAGTTGTCATATTAATGTGTACAGATGTATGTCATTATCATTATCCCAAAAAATAACACCCCCCCCCAAAAAAAAAAAATGTAATTCAAATCTTATAGGATACATGGCCTCACAATTGAAAGAGCAGTTGAATGATAATCCTAAAGGATTACTGACCTTCAAATTGTAAAAAAAAACCCCAAAACCAAAGCATCTGCAGTTTATAAAGCTTGTACATTAGGTCATGTTGTGCTTGATGCATGATGGGGGGGGGGGGGGGGGATGGGGAGGTTCATAAATGACACCATTATTTCATTACAATAATTTATTACACAAATGTGTTGATACCAAAGATTAATATCGCTTTCATGCGGAAAGTTCTCAAGGATGCGAGCAATGAATGGAATGAGGCAGAAATATGCTACTCAAAAGCTTGTCATTTCAACATGAAAGGTATAATGTGCAAATTCAAGACAGTGGATTCAATTCTTTGAAGACTGACTGACACTGTATCACAGAATAAAAATCTTGTATGCTCTTATCAAACTAACTTGTTAAACTTTGTAGAAACTTACAGTAACAACAGCAGAATAACTGAAGTTTTGTCTTGTTTAACGACTCTTTAAAGAATGCTGAGAATAGTTTAAACCACTTTTTAAGTGTAGTATATAAACTTTTCTGAAATGTTCTAATCCACATATATTTCTTCAAGCTTTGTGCTATTCACACAATTTCTCAAGGGCCCACTCAACCCTAACTAGGCTGGACATTTTTGGTAGATAAAGTACATTAGAAAAGCAGAATAAAGATTACATTAACAATTACATACAAAAAAAATAAAACAAACCCCCCACACTCACATAAAATACAAAAGAAAGCAAAACAAGACAAAATACAGTACAAACATAAACCTGAGTGGACATTGGGATGAGGGACTATGTGTAAGTGGTTCTGTTGCATAACTTTAGCTGAATACATGCACTTTTGTTATTTGTCTTTCTTTCTAATAAAAGCAACAACACAAAGCAAAGACAAAAAAGCACCTTCATCCCAACACTTCAGAGAATTTATAACACCATTTCTCCTGAAATAATCCCTGCAATGCCACCAGACATTGAAGATTGTCTTAATCACTAGAAACTCTACATCATACGCCTCTGTGTTAACACATAATGCAAAATAAGCTAACATAAGCACATAAATCTAGGAATTATCCACATGTGCTAGTTAGTCAAGAATATATGTGGAAAATCATGTGAATGAATAAATAGAATGGCAGGTAACGATAAGAAGCACTCAAACGTAACACGCATAATTTCTACCCTGGTTCCCAAAACAAGATTGGCACGCCAACACTCTACATGTAAACAAGAACAATGACATAATGTCAGTCTCCCACAGTCCCCACACTTCTGGTGTTATGTGCCTTGTCAAACTTTTTTTTTTAAAAATCATGATTTAAAAGATTAAGAAAGTGAGCCATCTGATTAATCCTAAGACCAACATGTGCGAAGTCACGAAAATGAGGAAAATAGGGGAAGTCCCGCGAAAGCGGGGTGTGTGTGTGTGTGTCTTGTACCTGCATCAGAGTGCAGATAACACTGAGCGGCAAGATGATGAGGGTGAAGAAGGGCAGGACGGCGCAGATGACGGCGATGGTGCGGACGTACTTGGTGCAGACCAGCAGCATGGTGCGCAGGTTCTGCCCCATCCACGTGTCCATCTCGTCCACGTCCTTGCTGAAGCGGTTCAGCAGCTGCCCCTTCAGCGTGGTCTCGAAGAAGACCATCGGGTAGTGCAGGACGTCGGTGACCAGCACGTGGTGGAGGTGAGTGGTGGCCCGCACGCTGCCGGCAAACAGGAGGAGGTCGCCTATGTACAGCCACAGGCCTGCCCTAGCAGCGAGGGGCACAAGGGGGTGCAGGGTGTGGTCAGTATGAGACTTCAGGCAGGTGGGGTTTGTGGGGCTTCCCATTCTATAAACTATGACAGACCTGATCCAAGTTTGTTACCCACTTGGACATGAACACTGATACATTGACACTAATACATAAGGCTTGGGATTCTAGCTTTGTGTTATTTTCTTTGGGGGGAGGGGGAGGTAGGGAAGAATGAAACTGGTACCACAGTGATTTCGAAGCACCATACTGATGCTTTGCTGAGGAAAAAACAAACAAACGATGAATTGGAGCCCAATCACTGGCGCTATTTCAAAGAAATAGTAATGTAAATGCCATACACTGTAAATTTCATGATTTAAGGCACTTTTCAAAGTGGCTAAATTCATGATACGGAACCACAACAGCAGAATGTGATTAAATATCACCCCTTTTTGAAGTCTCAAATTTATTGATTTCTAACTTTTGAGATGGTATACAAGAAAGTCTGATATAGAAGGTTATATACAGTCAACTTCGGATACCTCGAATTCGTCGGGACTGAAGAAAATGGTTCGAGGTACGTGAAATTCGAGGTACGCGAATTCGAGGTGCGCGTACGTACGTCGAATTTTCTTCGACTTATCCGACGTTTATCGATGTTCAACATGGTATCTGTTATAGTGCCTACCGATTGTTTGCATGCTTGTCAATTGGAATTGAATCGATATTTTATATGAATGAATTGAATGAAAATCGGAATTGAAATCAGAATTTCAGAAATGAAGATTTTGGTGGCCCTATCGCACCACCAAAAAAGTCGGATGTTTGCCTTTACTTTTGAAAATGAACAGCGGTAACAATCGGCTCCGTAGGATACTAAAATAAATGTCGGATGTTTGCTCATACTTTTGGAAATGAAAAACGATAAGACTCAGCTCCGTATGGTGCTAAAACTAATGTCAGATATTTGATTTTGCGTTCGGAAATGATTAAGGACAACATTCGGCTCCGGAAGACGCTGAAAATGTCGAATAGTGTATTTGCTTTGACGTTCGGAAATGAAAAACAATATTCAACTCCGTACGATGGTTAGATAAGTGTCGGATGTTTCCTTTACTTTCGAAAGGAAATAGCAATAACATTCGGCTCCGGAAGATGCTGAAATAAATGTCAGATGATCGCTTTTATGTTCGGAAGTTCCAGTAACATTCTGCTCCATACGATGCCAAAATAACTGTCTGATGTTTGCTTTTAAATTTCGAAATGAATAACGGTATTATTCAGCTGCGTTCAATGGTAAAATTAATGTTTGATGTTTGCTTTGACGTTCGGAAATGAGTAACAATAACATTCAACTCCTTACCATGATAAAATAAATGCTGGATGTTTGCTTTTACGATCGAAAGTAAATGGCAATAACATTCAGCTCCGGAAGATGCAAAAATACAACTCGAATGATTGCTTTTACGTTTGGCATGTTCGAAAGTGAATAGCAGTAATATTCTGCCCCATGATGCTAAAAAAAGTATTGGATATTTGCTATTACATTTCGAAATGCATAACAGTAATATTCAGCTATGTTTGATGGTAAAATAAACATCTGATGTCAGCTTCGACGTTCAAAAATGAAAAAAACAGTAACATTCGGCTCCGTACGATGATAAAATAATATTGTCAGATGATTCATTTCACTTTCGGAAGTGGACAGCAGTAAAATTCGGCTCCGTACGATGATTAATAAATGTCGTATGTTTGAAATGAATAACGGTAATATTCTGCTTCGTACGATGCAAAAATAAATGACAGATTGTTGCTTTTACATTTGGAAATGATTAACGGTATTGATCCGCTCAGTTAGATGCTGAAACAAATAGCGGATGTTTGCTTTCATGTTTGGAAATGGATAAGGATAGCATTCAGCTCCGTAAGATGCTAAAATGAATGTCGGTTGTTTGCTTTTACATCTAAAAATGATTAACGGTAATATTCGGCTCCGTAAGGTGCTAACAGACTAATAAATGTTGGATGATTGCTTATAAGAAATGAATAACGGCAACTTTCGGCTCTTTACAATACTAAAACAACTAGAAGTGTCGCTACAGCGACTGGTTATACCCCTGCCAAACAACATTTCATAGGCTTTGGTCAAAACAACATTTCATAAGCTTTGGTCAAAAAATTGAGGAAGTATTTAAATCCGCAAGATCTTTCCTTGATCTTCTGCCATTAATATGCCATTACCATGGCAACGTACTTTCGGGTACTGTCGAAAAATGCGTTTTGCACATCTACAACCAGAGGCACACATCTGTACCAAGTTTCATGGAAATTGGGCAAAAACTGAGGAAGTAGTTTGCAACACAAAATTTTCCATCATTTTGGCTCATAATATGTGAGCTGTTACCATGGCAACATACTTTTTGTCACTGTCAAGAAATGTGTCATGCTGACCTATATCCTAAGACAAACATTCAATATGAATTCCATGAGAATTGGAAGAACACTGATGAAGCAGTTTTGCCATGAAGCATTTTGCCCTATATTTTACCAATAACATGCCGTTACCATGGCAACGCACTTTTTGCCACTGCGGAAATATGTGTCTTGCACATTAACATATTCAGATGAACATCTGTACCTAATTTCATAAAAATTGATCAAAAACTGTGGGAGGAGTTCACGACGCAAGATTTGTACCCATTTTTGCACATAATATGCCGTTACCATGGCAACGTACTTTTGGGTAATGTCAAAAAATACGTCTTGCACATCTACAACCCAAGGCACACATCTGTGCCAAGTTTTATGGGAATCGGTTGAAAACTGAGGAAGTAGTTCGCGACGCAAGATTTGCAACGGACCGACCGCCCGACCGACCGCCCGACCGACCGCCCGACCGACCGACCGCCCGACCGACCGCCCGACCGCCCGACCGTCCGCTGATTCCTATATACCCCCTTCAAACTTCGTTTGGCGGGGGTATAAATATCGGATGCTAACAGATGTCGGCAAATGCTCCCACTTTTTAATTTCAAACGTAAGTTTTGACCTCCTAAATTTTTAGGGATCAACTTTTATAATAATCTATACGCCTATTTGCTAAATCTTAAAACACAAAATAAGATGATTGGATTTTCTAATTTTGATTTCGAGTAAATTTGACCACCAAAAAATAAAAATCAGTGATACTGGTGGCCCGATAAAAGTTAGTGTGGAGCCCTGTCTATTCTATTCGTTATTATGCTCGGCCTATACTTCCACATCACATTCCACAATATTTTCAAAATCACATTGCTGAAAAAAAAAAATCAGTGCTTGCATTCTCGGGGAAGAATAAATGAAACATACTTCGTGAAAGGCAAAAAAAAAAGTTAAGAAAAGGCACTACGCAGGAGATTGATGTTTGGACAGTGGATCGTGATTAATGCCAAAGATATAACTGTAAACACCCAACACCTACGCAGGTGCGCCACGACGGTTTAGAAATTTACGCGCGCGGTATGACTATCATGATCAAGAAATAAAACACAGTGGTTAAAGAAAAGAAGATGATGGGCAGAGCGTTGTGCTATCATAAGCACTCCATTAGCAAAGGTGCTATGTGCATACCGTGTACGTATGTAGGTAGGTGTTGGGGATTTTTCTCGTCAGCTGTGTACCGGGTATTTCTTTGGGCGCGCGATTGTTCTGGTCGGGAATATTTACAGTCGAGTGTGAAAAGATTTGTGACATGTCTTCTTCGCTGTCCACGCGCGCTTAATCGGAAATGCTGAGTGATGTTGCAATTCAATTCGAGCTACATGCTGGGAAAAACAATAAGTTAATTAAGATCTGGACAGTAGATTTCACTTCGAGGTAACCAAACTTCGAGTTATTTCTTCGAGCTACGCGAATTTTAATACACGGAAACTCCATAGGAACAATCGGGACTTTGATTTTGCCCTTGAGGTAAGTGATATTCGGCTTATCCGACGTCGAGGTATCCGAAGTTGACTGTATATATTCTCTAATTCAAAGAGCTGTCAATTTTGCAAAGAACACTTTGCTTGTGAAATTTGTTGAAGTAAAAAGACTGAAAAATATACTGCATAATATACAGTGATACAATATTGGCAGATGAGAAGTCTACATGTGAGAGGAATTTTCATGTGTGCCTTTTGAGTACTTACACGGTGGTAAGGGGCATTATAAATATCCAAATTATTATCATTATGTAGATCTGAGTAAATGTTGGCATAGCACCACTTGAGAATCAGAGGGAAATAAATGCCACGGGTTTTACAGAGTGTTAATACTCTTCTGATTCCAAGTTGAGGATATATACACCGAAAACTGTTAAAAGTCTGTTAGTTGTAGAAATAGAAAGCGGATGTTGCTTTCTTTCCTCTGCAAGTCACCAGCAACCTACGGATGGATAATCACACATGAACAATACAAGGGTATTATGTGACCAAGCTCATACATCATATACGATAAAACCAACATCGTACTTGGGCATAAACCTATGTCCACATTCATCATTAAATGTTGCCACATTTCAATAGTCGTCTCCAATCCTCCACCTGTGTGTGCTATTAAAAAGGGACAAATATGACTATTTGCAACTGCTGTCTACAGCTGATGTACAGTGAAGAGTTACTTGGCATGGGAATATCATGATTGCATCCCTTCCTAAGGTGTGGTGGGAAATGAAATATCACCAGCTCCAGCTTCCCAGCTCATGTGGAGTAAAATGAAGTTCATTAGTAATAATGTATGCTGTGGATTTATGCACATGTACGAATGTTTTCATGATTCTCCAAATGAATCCTGCAAGAGAGAAATGACACATTAATAAAGAAATGGCATCAGTCAAATGTCATAAAAAAAAAGACCAAAGCAAAGAAAGGATGAAGTACAAAGCATGCTGCAGATGACATTATTAACTTATCTATGATAACAATGAAGGAAAGTATCACAAATGGTTCACAGATATTCACGGAGTATCTCGAAAGCTGTCAGAGCCTTGGTGAACAAAATTCCTACCTTTAACCCTAAAAGGGCCGGGGGGGGGGGGGGGGGGGGGGGGGGGGCGGAATCCGCCCCCCCCTCGACGTTTCGCGCTATAATTCTGTTACGCGAGAAGGCCTCGTCGCGAGGCTTCTTGACTTTGTTTGTTCAGGTCTCGCGCAACTTTTGAGACCAAATTTGCGACGTCCGCGCGTACTTTTGCGAAGCCACGCCCATTTTTGTAACGGAATGTCGCCCCAAAACGGGCACAATTTTGTGATTTTGTGTACATTTCCTATGGAAAACAGTGCTCTGTCGTGAAAGTCATAAAAACCTGATTATTTTTACAATTAATCACTTTCATTGATTAGTTTTGTGCTAATTATGGTAGAAAAGTGGTCAGTGACAATTTCCAATGAAAAAACAAAGAAAAAACAAAAGTTGAAAAACAAAGAAATACATAAGAAATTCTGAAAACAATAAAATACATAAGAATTGAAATGAATTTTGGAAGTTTTTGTGATGTACAATCGTTGAATATGCTGCAACAGATTTACAGACCAAAAATTAGACTCTCAATGCTTTTAATTAGGCTAAAATATGATCTTGAGCTTAATTTGCATAATTAATTAATTAAAATTAGAAATTGATTGTTTCAAAAAATCTTATGACACAATCTTGTAGATTATGACGCAGGTCTCACGCATGCAAAATTTCATCGCGATCGCGCCACCGATGGCCGAGATCTCAGGGGGGGGCGGAATCCGCCCCCCCCCCCCCCCGGCCTGAGCATAGCCAAAAAAGCCCGGCCCCTTTAGGGTTAAGGAAATGCACACTAGGTTTAGGGCATCAGTATACTGTGTCAGACCAGAAGTCTTGGATCTAGGCTGCATGTTTATGAAAGAGGTGGGTAATCTGTTATATAATATATCTGAGCTGTTTTGAAGAAGTCACCTAATAGGCCTCTATTGAAAGTTACCGGTCAGATATCTTGCACACCTACGAAGTTAGTTCCTGATATTCCACACATTATCCATCATCAGTGTCAAGGGATATAAACCTACTTAAAGTTCCCATACCTGTGCATTATCGTCGCCTGCCTGGCAGAAAGGCCCCAAGTCTTGCGGACTCGACAAATCACATGAAATAATGATCACACCACGTAAATGAGCTTTTCAAAACAGTCAAATTATGGCATGAACAAAAATTTGATATTGGGGTCAAATTTCATGCTAGGGCGCTTCTGCCGGGCGAGCGATGTCAAGTGCAAACAAAATGCATAGGAGGAACAGCTGGACTAGTCAACCACTGCACGATGGAGTACGAAGCAGCACTGCATAAATATTACACTCCTTCACCGCTGAACGACATCAGTTGCTAACCACTGCATACCAGGTGACAATATAGAAAGCAGCATTACTACATCAAAGTTCCTCTTTGCTATTGATACCCCCATGATCGCGTCTCAACAGAGTTTAAATGGGTGTACGTGTATGTATTTATATTTAGTGTGCATGCACGTGTGTGAGACCAAGACACAGAGGTGGAAAAAAAAAAAGATACCTGTCTCTTATGAATCCAATGTGATATTATCAAGTGCCTCTACCGTGGAATAAGAAACTAAATTTAGATCAAGTAGCAGAAAACTTCACCAAATTAATGTGACTTTTGTACAATATTTTGATGACCATGATATAAAAAAAAAAAAAAAGCCTTCATGTAGTGAGCCTTTACACTTTCTGTGAAGTCGCAACGTAGGCTACATTTGGCACTGGAAAGATACTATGTTCACTACAGCTCTCTGTACATATTTGGCTCAACCTTATGTGGCTGTGTACAAACTTTGAAATTGTCCAAGTCCTTTTGTGTCACATCACCCTGCCGCAGGAGGAATGTGTATCTCATTTGGTGTTTACTAGTCTTAGAATAGTTTCTAATTTTTAATCTTATAAGAAAACAGCCCCCAAATACTAAAACAGGCGTCAAAGAGATATTTCTTGTCCGTGAAAAGAGCCAGTACATTGTGTTCATTTCGTGTGATCAGCGGTGGAATTAGATTAGACAAGAGAAGCAAAATGAGGACAGCAGATCATCATCAGAAAAAGAAATTTGGCAGACCACTTGTACTGCCCGAGGTCCACATGGGTGAAAGACTAGTAAAGATTTCCATTCTCGTTTTTCCCCCCTCAGGGCTACCACCCCGAACCCCCACAGACCTTGAATTCACATGGGTTACCAATGGCAGTCACACAACTCAGCGACTGTGACAACTACTTTTTTTCTTCATATGCCATCACCATTGCGAACCAGGTTCTGAAACTGGACAATCATGCTTCTTGTCATTTTTCTTTCCTTTTTTTTTGGGGGGGGGGGTTGTGGTTGAGAACATTTTCTTGGCACTGCAACTACATACAGTTAGCTAATGACTTTAAGATTACCAGATATGGCGTAAAACAGAGGAACAAAGGACACAGGTAAGGCATCGTTCAGCAAATGTAGTTTCATGCATGCACAATGAACAAATAATCCTATTCTACTAATTTGCTGTCATTGAAGGAATCAAAACTGGTGTGTGAGAGATGTCTGTCCAGCATTCTACTTTTGCTAAATATCTGACAAATCTATTGCCTCCTTTTGTTATGCTTCGACAACCTTAATGGCTTGTTTAACCGTGTACTTGTGTGAAATATCAATTCTACATGTAGCAATACATATTGGCATGCAAACAGGGGCTGTGAGCTAGGACTGCAGGGGCATGACACCAAGCAAAGAACCTGTGCTTCACATACACACATAAACGAAAAAACAAATGCAAACAGAACAACCAAGCAAGTGGAGATTAGCAAGGGAAGAAACTCCCAAGAGATAACAGTAGTCCAGCTCTGTGAAGACAGAACTGGAGAAGCCTGTGCTTTAACGGCTGTGTATTCACTGTATCACAATGTCACAGCTAACACAAAGTGACAAAATAATAGGTAGTAGATGCTAACTACCAAGTACCTGTATGATACCGTATGTCAGAGTGAGCGGGAGCGCTACCACCATGAACCAGGGAGTAGAAACGCAAATGACAACAAAAGCGAAAACGGTGTCCAGCGAGACGGTGAGGAAGTCGTCCAGGTGTTCGGCGAGGACGCAGTCCAGCGTGTTCACGTCCGACGCGAAGCGGTTCAGGAGGCTGCCGCGGAGGAGGACGTCGAAGGTCGCCATGGGGTAGCGGACCACCGCCATCAGGAGGATGTGGTGGAGGCGGCCCGCTGCCATGACCACGGCGTGATTTAGGGTCCCCAGGGCTGCCATTGTCAGAAAACCTGGGTGCGGTTGAATGGGGCAGGGTGAGATGGGACGTCACAGGAAAGATGACATCAGTTGTACGTGTGGGCCAGTGTTCTTGACTGGACTACACACAGTGGCCACATATACATATGTTGTGCTCCCGTTACTCGCAAGAAGTGCTTGTAATCTGCTTGGGGTGGGGGTTGTTCTATCAGATAGATGTCTAGAAACTTGAAAAAACAATTTGATTTTATGAATCGAAAGCAAAGTATATTGAAAAATACAGCACAGCTAAATGATACCAATTATGTGAGGACACATCCTTGCTCCCTTCAACATTATTACAATGTATGCACAACTCTCCATTCTAATGCACGTCAATAAGCGATCACACTGAAAGCGAGATGCATTTGGTATTGTTGGCCCCAAAACAGGGGATATTCATACACGCAAGTTGAAGACATTGTCTTGCTTTCTCAGTACTACAAAACTCTCCAAGGTGTATTCATTTTCGCGTTCTAGTCTAAATGAACTTTTACGGCGCTATGGCAGACCTTTGGCCCGTAATTCACGTAAATGGTTGCATCATTTTTGTGCTGGCATCGCATTCTCATGGCTTGCGTGTCGTGTCGTCAATACAAACATTCGGAGTTCAGCGTCAGGGTACTTGTGTCGAAATGGAATGTGGTAGGACGCTGGACGATAGTGTTGTTGGATACCATAGCCAGTGTGCACCTGAAACTGGTACTGCGGTATGGCTGGAACTCTCCTGTAGAGTAAAGTGAGTGCAAGGCCTAGAATACACCAGGACATAGGACAGGAGGTAATGGAAATGGATGCCACAGTCAGCGAGATACACAGGACATATTCCCCATCCTCACCAAAAAAAGGGAGGGGGCAGTACTCGATGCTCTGCTGGTGACGACAAACGAATGGAAATCTGAGGAAAATGCCAACGTGCCGGATACAAAACAGCACTTTGCAAAGCACAACACTCTCCGGGACAGCGCATGCACTTTTAGGAAGAGTACCTCTTCAAAGGTCGAGGTTCAAGACTCATCTCTGATGGCTGATTGTACAGTGGCCACACATACCTCATCCCATGCAATGATGCAAGAGTTTCACCCGCCGTACTGAGAATGCTACCAGCAAACAAGGAGAAAAGAGCTGCATGTTGATATCCACGCTGATAGTGACGTTAACGGCAGTCACTGTTGGGACCAGAGAAATGGATGGAGTAGTCTGCAGAGACTGTACATACTTGACCTCTAGAGGGCTCACTCAAGACCAGTAACAAGCAGTGACAAAGGCTCACTGTCTATACAACAAATGGAAAAACAGGTAAAATAAACATTTAACAGAAGCAGGTGCTGAATTGGAGGAGAATGTCTGAAAAAAAAAAAAACCTCGAAACCAAACAGATAGATAAGGAAGGGTTAAACATGTCTCATTGACTCAAGCATTCAACAGCTAATTCTTCCCACTCATCATAGGGCATGGGAGTGTTGAAAACGCACTAAACAGGCTTGAAACAAGAGATGATATACTGAAGATATATGGGTGTGTTCACTATGTGAAGATATCTATGTACACACAATAATCTGTGTACTTGTCAGTAACCTCGAGAAACCAGGATATACCTCAATCACTGATGTGTATTCGCGAACAGAAGTGGAGAAATCCCCTCAAAATACAGGAAGTAGTATTTTTTTATTTCCTTGGCACGTTTCCTGTGTTGCCAGAGTGTGCATTGCACTGGTTTCAAATAAAACTTGGTAATTATTCAATTGCCTACTAGACATAGCTTTTAGTCTCCTCCGAAAGACTTGGCAAAGAGCATGAAGTGCCTTGCTATAGGGCACTACTACCTGGTTGGGACTCAAACCCCTTTTGTGCAAGGAAGCCAGCAGTCTTATCCAAGTTTGGTGTCCTAACTGCTTCAGCCGCAACAGCTACTGCAGTTTTGGCACTCCTTGGCAGTAGTACTATAAAAGGAAGCAGCTTCTGGATTCAGTCTTATTTTTCTATTTCATGAGAATCTTCACTCATCATGTTAACATCAATATTGTTCATTTGACAAATGACTGAAAATTTCCCACTGTCAAAACTCTCAACATGTTTACATCTTGTATATCTCTTAGTCTCTACTTTGGTTGTGGAGTGAGGCATACATGTGCAGTGTTTGCAATTTGTTTTTCATCTCCCTCCCTGGAATTCCAGTTTGTTTTTCATACAGGAAGCAGCTTATGGTCTGTTGTCAGTTATGTTTGTTTGTACTGGGCTGTCTTTTTTTTTGATGTGTACCA
This sequence comes from Diadema setosum, assembly GCA_033980235.1. Lineage (NCBI taxonomy): Eukaryota > Metazoa > Echinodermata > Echinoidea > Diadematoida > Diadematidae > Diadema > Diadema setosum. The sequence continues at coordinate 29,225,707 of CM067064.1, read as the reverse complement.
TATCTTTCCTTCTGTCAGAACCTTGAGGGAAATAGAATTCAATTACCATTTATCAGGTTACTTTTGTTAATGATGAACCATTTCTATTCACTTGGGTTTTCTGTTGTGATTGTAGTCAAGTGAATGAGTTATTGAGTTTGTATACAACTGCATGAATTATCACATTTATTTGAAAAACAAAAATTTGCAAATCATGATCATCAAATGAAAGTGAACACCACAGACAAAAAGAGACGCCATAGAGAAAAGGAGTTAGAGAGACAGGGTGTGGGGGAAAAAAAACACAAAGACCCAGAGATTGTGTGTGTGCATGCATGCGCATCTGGAACACATCCAACGTAAACGTGCATTCAAAGTGCAGATTTAAAACCATCATGGGAGCCTTTTTCTCCACGGGGCTTGGGGAGGGGGGCAAAACTGACTGGTACCTGCACAACATAATAGAGCCCTCCGAGCGGAGGGATGACAATGGCAAACCAGGGCGTGGAGAAAGTGATGACGATGAGGACCGACGCCACCTTCAGGAGGCAGTCGAGGAAGGAGCGGAGCCGCAGCGGGATCTCGACGTCGATGTTGTCCGTCTCCTTGGCGAAGCAGTTGAGGAGGGCGCCCTTGAGGGTGGTGTCAAAGAAGGAGGAGGGGCAGCGGAGGATGTTGAGGAGGAGGAGGTGATGGAGGTAAGCGGCAGCCAGGATGCTGCCGTGGTAGAGGAGGAAGCAGCCACCGGTGATGAAGACACCTGGTGGCCACGGGGGCAAGATGGAGGAGCGTGAATCGGGCAGAGAAAGGCGACGATACTTTAATAGTCAGGAATAGTACAGTATTCGAAAAACAATTCTAAAAAAAAGTATTAATCTCAATACCAGGCAGGAACTTAAACACATGGATAGTTTTCGATAGGAATCCATATCACAAAAGGCAGAGAGACAGATGAGAAAAATGACAAAACATATTTTAAACATGATCTCAAAGGAAAGTAATATGAGGCAGTACATTAATAACACACCGATAAGATAAGGTAAAGATGCAGGATCAATTCAGCAATTTTTTTTTGGTTTCGTTTGAGGGCAATGAGGACAGGGACAAGCATGGGAAGGGGCAAAGTAGAAGGACTGCCTGACATTTCTTTTATTGTGAAACACATAGGGTTTCAAGGGCATACATTTGTTTTATCATTATTTTTTGACAAGATATCTTCACTTGGCGTGTCAAGATGCTGATGCCAGCAGTTCAAATGCTGTTCGAGGGCCTCTAACAAGGATTGTTTGGGATGATATACAAAAAGTAATAGAGCTCATCTTTGAAATGCGCATTTTATTGTCACAATATATCAATTTCAGCAGTGGTTGTGAATTACCAGATGTCAACCACTGCAAACAACCATGATGTGGAACAAGAATATTTTCAAACCTTTGGTCAGTAGTAATTTGAAGAGATTAACTAAACAACACTACAACATAAATACGCGGTCATAGCAATGCTGCCAACCTAATTTGTATGTGACAGCAAAGTCCTTTACAACAGCAACATTTGTAATAACATTTGACAATCACAAAACAGAATGAAAAATAGTCATAAACTCTACTCTGTAAACACTAAATTTTTTGTAATTTTAGGAGAAATTAATTCCCAATACTTTTATCAGCTTCATTGCATCTGCTATTTCTGCAAAATTTTATAAACCATTGTTCTCTTGTGTAACACACTTAATGCAATTACACAAGATTGTTCCTCCTTTTGTACATCTTACTACAAGAAATGGCAAAAACCAAAAAGATGAAAATGAAGAATGTAAGGGCAGTGGCTGAATCTGGCTAACATCCAGCTAGCTACCTCATATCTAGACTTTGTGTTCAATAACCATCTAATCGGATATACACTATTTACATTAAACACTATGGTGGATAAGACTTTCAAAATATGGACTCACAGTTAACAAAGACAACATGTCTACAGACAGTAAGCATGAATGTGATGAGTAAATCAGTATGAATTAAAGGCAGTATAAACTAATGCGACAGATAGTTATACACGGGACAGAATCGGCAACATTTATTCATTTCTTGGTCTCAATTGATAGTTTCTGATATTGAATTTCTGGAACCAAACAGATAGGAAGGCTGCTTGGTTGGATGAACATGGGAAATCATACAATAGACACATAGCATAGAAAAACAGTGCAAAAAAGTGCAGTGACATCACTTTGTATATCCTGCCTTCTTGCATAACAGTACCCTATAGCATAATCATGTGATAAATGTAATTTAGATGAAATCCCACTCATCAAGGTTATGACTACTAAAGGGCATGGTAAGGGCACATCCCTTGATCATCCCGATGCTGGAGCCACATTCATGACAACTTACATCTTCTTGATCTTCAACTTTTCACACTAGTAGAACTTTGGGACATGCGATGACCACTTAAAACTATGATTACCATGCATACAGTGTGGCAAGAGAGCTAAACATAAGGTAGAAGATCGCTGATGTGAGAATGCAGAGAAGGTCCTCTGGAAATTGTGACCAACTGTAAAAATTGCCGCAGCAGTTTATTATGGGATCAGGGAAGAGTAATTTTAAATAGCATATACAGTATCTGCACCTGCTTCAAGCAGTTCTACCAAAAGGTGGATCGTACAATTGTATGTGTGAGTGTGTGTTGGGGGGGGGTGGTTCATGTATCAAAACAGAGCAAAAATTGGTGGAGTGAATCCCAGGTCCAACTCCAGTGGAGGATTTTGACGTAGTCAAAGAGTAGCATTTCTCCAGTATACAGGAGCAACACCCACATATACTACAAGGTTGGAAGGAAAAAATGCATTAGATCCTTGATCAAGTTTACTATATTTTCAGGGAGTCTCTATACAAATCAATGTGGCAGGGGGTTGGCAGCTCTTGTCATTGATCACTTCGAGCCCTGCAAAAAAATATCAGGGGTACAGACTGGCCTCACAAGAGGCCGCATTTAGCCCACACTGCCCCAACGGGGAGCTACGTCTGACCTTGCGTGATGCCGAGGAGGGCGTAGACGGTCAGGTAGCGGTCCCTGACTGCCGCGGGCTGCGTCCCGTTGACCAGCGGCTCGTTGCTCCAGCGGCTGAGCCAAAGGTTGGAGGCCACCGACGTGGCGTTGAAGAGGACGTAGAGAAGGAGGATGGCAAGGGACAGGACCAGGCCGATGGAGCGGATGTAGGCCCAGAAGACCGCAAACTTGACCTGAACGGTGGTCGTGTGATGGATCAACACAGAAGGTACTGGTGATTATGTTATCACAAGAAGCTCACATTTTCAACAATTTTAGTTCTCATTTCATATTCCAACATATCATTATACTGTACAACATTATAACTTTTAACTGTTTAACCCTAACCAGGCAATCAAAAAATTTTGCGTGGCGGAATAGTCAAGAAAAATGTCGAGGGGTGGGGGGGCTTTTTATGGTTAAACAGCTATATCAAACAATAATATGTTCACTTTGGCCATCAGGTAAATACTGCTTTCAAACAAAGATATAAAGCAAAAGGTAGCCCTATAATCAAACTCCTCTGCTTACGCTGACATAATTCCTCATGGGATGTCAAACCTCTGAAATGACACTATCTGTGTAATACCTCCCCCTATGAGTATATCGCCTCTAAGCATCACCCTGAGTACTGTCTCCATGGTAACCTGACTCACATTGCCTCTCTTGGCCTTTTCTTCCTGGATGAGTTTCTCCTCCGTATCTCCCAGCACGACCTTCCTGTTCTCTGCGGATTCGGGCTTCGTCTTCAGGGGTCGGTTACCAGTTCCCCCAAACTGGATCTCGTACTGGGAGATGGCCTCGATGTCTTTTCTGTTATCACAGATAGAAAGAGAATGAGAGATTACAATTATAGTGACAAATCTGATTTATCACCTTCCACAGAATGGTGGTGTTTTATGGAACCTGCTTAGAATTGTTTCAATCTTCCTGAAGATTTGTTCATGTGCTATGCTGATCTTGTTGAGTGGCACAAACCTTTTAGGATTCATGGCCACACACAAATAACCACACACACACACACACACACACACACACACACACACAAATACAAATGCATTGAACATGCACAGAAATGCATGTATACAGTAAAACAAAAGAAACCTAAATGAACAATAATAAGAGCTAAATAATCACTCAGCTTCATTGATATAAGAGCTCCGAGAGCAGTAAAAGCATGATCAATCCCAATTTCTGTATTCTTTTGATATTAATCACACAAGCTACTCATTTATGTACCAGATACCATTGAACTGGCTATCAACAGGGGAAAAAAAAAAAATCATCTCAACACAGATCTCAATGAACAGTTTAATCAACGCAAAATATCTTTACAATGAACTGATTGACAAAGTGAACATGTATTTAGTCACACTTGCAACCCCCTTTCTCCACCCCTCCCCCCCCCCCAAAAAAAAAAGACAGGTTAAAAAAGAACACAGTGGGAAATCTTGCAGTTAATAATAAAAATAAAATATCTTGTAATAGTAGAAGAATCAAGGCAAAAATATTTCAAGATCTTTTCCTCTTTCATTTGTATGTGTCTTTTTTTGGTTTTTTGGGGTTTTCATTTTTGTTTTTTACATTTCAGTGCGAGAGGACCACAAGGTAAAGAAGATAAGGGAGGAGGGGCAGACTCTTACCCCTTGGGGTGCAGTTTGTCCGATCCCTGGGGCACTTTTAGCATTGAATCCTTGTCTTCTGTCAGATCCTCCAGAGACATGTGACCTGCAAGAAAGGAGCAATATAATTGGAGGACCATCAGGACATTGAATACGCTCTGTTTGGAGTTAAACTTACACAAATGTGCACAACTTCCTTGTCTGACTATGAAATAAGAGACAAACATTGTTTGACCATGATGTTTCCAATTACAATTAAGCAATAGATGTCAAAGTTTTTCCAGGTGCAGCTCTGGTACATGCAATTGACATTCATGTTGTTCCAGCAACAGGACCATGGTATAAGTTGAGGTAGGGCCATTCACATAAATATGATGAGGCTAAATTTGCATCAGTTTTTATCCTGCACATAAAAACTGTGGATAGAAAATATACAAAGTCATCAAAAAATGTTTACACAATAGCTTGAAATAAATATTGGAAGTTAACCGAAAGCTTTGTAGATTCTTTATCAAAAGTACGCCTAAGGCTGTCAGGCTGTCATTAGATAAAAACCAGAAACATTCACGGCATGAAACTTATGCTAATTCCACTGGCATTCAATGCACTGTGTACAGAAAAAACACAATTTTCCAATCCATTTTACTTTCATGAATCTTGGCTCCTCAGGAAATTTCGTGAAAGTTTCATGCACGCAAAAATTTCTGGTTTTACACCACTCTCCATTCTCCTACCTGCCAGCTTTTCACTCAGGGCTGCTAGCTGCTCATCATCACTCTCCACGTCATCGTCCTCCTCATCATCGACGTCTTGGCTGTAGTTGCGGAGGAACTCGGCGAAGGCCCCGTTCTGGTCCTGGAGGTCCTGGTAGGAGCCCACCTCTGAGATGGAGCCGTCCACCATGACCACGATCTGGTCCACCTGGGGCAGGAAGCTGATCCCGTGGGTGACCAGGATGCGGGTCTGGAGGGGTGGAAGTGGGGGAAGAAAAAGACATCTGTTGCGCTGGTGGATGGTTGGACAGCCGTAATTTGGTAAAAAAAAATGTTTATTTTTTTTCATTTCTGGAAAAAGACATTCTTTTTCATCTGTCAAAATTCTAGCTTTTATATCCATCTAAATTTGAAGATAATTCAACCTGTATTTCAGCAACATTCCCATTTTGGTTCAATTTAATGGAATAACCTCTGCTCTCTACTCCATCTTGGTCAAGTAAAACATGGAATATCTTGTGGTGTGGAAATTGTCATAAATTTTGTGCTTGACCAAACTGACTCAAATAATACTGACACACAATATTTAGAAAATTGTACAGAATGCTCTCATCTGTGAGATTATAACACAATGTGCACTAAAATTGGCCCAGCACAAATTAAAAAAAAAGAAAAACAAATTAATTGCCCAAAAGTTTCCACTTTTACGGCAATCCACATATATTGTCAATTTGAATTTCAAAATTCCTACAATCTCAAAGAAGTTATTATTCACTTAGCAAAATACATGAAGTAAATAGAATGACAAGATACATGAAGTTGAATGTTATACAAAGATAAACTAAGATGCCACTATTACATGAATGGTCAAACCAGCGTGAACCCACACGTTTCTGCATTCAATTTCACAAAACTGAAAGAATATCTGATCAACGTGTATGCCATGATGATGACAATCAGTCTCAAATTTGTGTTTTCCACTCAGATATCTAAAACGCATCATTTCTCAGGTAAATGGTATGATATGATCATTATGCCCTGAATTGGAATGTTGAGATGCATTGCACTGGACATGGAAACTTGACCGCGATGCACCGACTGGTGCCCACCTTGTTCTTCAAGAGTCCCTGAGGTCCGATGACGTGCTCAAAGATGTGCTTGGCCACGTGGGCGTCCACAGCACTCAGGGGGTCATCCAGAAGGTAAAGGTCATTGTTGGCGTATACCGCCCTCGCCAGGCTAACTCTCTGTTTCTGACCGCCGCTCAGATTAATCCCCTGTGAAAACAAAACCAGTGGTGCTAAAAATTACAGCATGTTATAAAATGGGCTTTGGAATCTCTGCAATCTGATTGGTCAATTGTCATGCATTGATTTTTACTGATCCACACTAAGCTATGCGTCCGATAAAATCTGAACGCATGGCTCATGTCTTGTATAGTGTTGTAGGTGTATCGGACACATGATGGGGAAAATGGTTGTATTTCATGAATTTATGGGCCCATTTTATAACACAAATGACGCACAGGACTATTTCGTGGATCAGTGAGAATTGGATGCTCTCGTTCAACTTTGGAACAGTCTAAAACCCACGAGCGCAGCGAGTGGGTTTAAACAGTTCCAAAGTCAAACTTGCACATCCAATTCTCACCGATCCCCTCTGTCCTGTGTATCATTTGTATACTGGTGCATAGCCATAACTTTCAGATAGGCCTACAATGACTACTATCAAAATTTCATCAAAAAGTTTTTTTCAAAGGATGTCCACATATATCACATTTGGAACAATTTCCATTTTAATGTTACATTACAGTCTTTTTCTTTCCAACAATTTAACCCGCTGAGGACGCGTCCTGAGTATACTCGGGCAGGTGCCTGTGGGAAATGTGTGTTATAGCAAAATCAGTCTGTCCTCAACGGGTTTAAACACAGGCATCAACCATTCCCACAGATATGCCTCAAAAATATCACAAAATATATGAATAAAATATATACAAAATAAAAATATCACATTTTTTCACTAAATGAAGCTGTGAGTCATCTTCTGATATCAAATATGCACATCTTCTTTCTTTACAATTTAAAAAAGTTTATTGCACTGATGTACAAATGAAGAAAGTAACATAAGACATTTACCAATGAATGACAAAAACCTGTGAAGGTTTCTTAATACCTTTTCTCCAATCTCCGTCATATCACCTCCAGGCAGCACCTCCAGGTCTCGAGCGAGGGCGCACGCCTGGATGACGTGTTTGTATTTCGTGACCTGCATGCCCTGGGCAAAGAGGATGTTGGACCTGACGGTGGCATTCTGAATCCAGGCCTGCTGGGGTACGTACGAAACGGAACCCTGGAAGACGGGATAAAACATCCACAATTTGTTGGTATTATTTCCACATCCTGACAAAAAGCATTTACAAAGAATACAGGAACGATACATAGAACACTGGAACAATACAGGAAAAATGTTCAACTTATAAAAATTTCACAATAGACAAACACAACATAAAGACACTTATTTCAGTTTGTGGGGGGATCAACATAGACTGTTGGTCTTTTTATGACTGATCCTAAATATTACAGCTAAAATAGTTACATTCATGCAATACAAAACACTAGAAAACTATACTACAGAAAGAACATAATACATATAAGAAAGCAAGAGTCTTTAAAGTGAGGTGCTGATACACTGAATAAGACTTGAAATTTATAGTATATCTTTATGAACAAGAAAGAATTTGTAACTTCTTACACTGATAATGGATAACTACTTATGAGTAACACATTACAGAACAGTAACAAATTTAAGAAACATACTTCGTAACAGCCTAGGCTATAGGGCCGGACTTGACTAGTTTCACACTATTTTCTGGTTCCTATTATCCATATTTTTCTATGTAACTGAATATGACTGTAAACATTGTACAATGATCATTGCTGCATTGAAGAATCCAATTTCTTCCTTCCTTCATTCATTCACTCCAATAAGGATAACAAAAATTCCTTCCTTTCCTCATTCATTCAAATAACAAAGAGAGACTGCATCATGAATCTGGAAGGGTTGTACGAATTACCAGCCCTACAAGAGTCTACTGCAACAGAAAATGACCATAAAATGGTGACCACAAGAGACATCATCTCACTAGCTGCAAGAACTTGAACATGAAGCATGATTGATGCAAAAGATCATAAAATTTGAGGCTACTTGGGATAGGCATGCTACCACAGCTTGGGGACATAGCATTTCATACATGTATAATGAAACTGGTTGCAAGACATTTGTGAGAAATCAATTCAATCAATCAATCAAGATTACAGGGGGATTAAAGAGAGTATCACAGATTCTTTGTCAGATTAAAAGAGTGTGTGTTTCCATATGCTACACTGTATGGGTTGTTATATCATCCCCCTTCATCTTCTCTTGTATCTTTTCTTTTCGTTCTTTGCATGTACCAATTGTAATATGTGGTTGTTTTTTTTCAATTGATGTGTTTCATACATTAATACTGTACTGAATTTGTCATTTTGATGTTCTGGACCCCATGGAAGACCAGCGATGCCATGTTGGCATTGCTGAATATGGGCCATCTAGCCGTTGTCTTTTATAGGGAAAATAAATCAATCAATCATCAGTTTACCAGGCAGCATCTTTATCATAATTTCCTCACCTCCACAAACACCTTTCCATCCAGTCGCTCCATCTCTCCCAGTATGGCGGACAGCAAGGATGACTTCCCGCATCCCACCTGGCCTACCACGGCAACCAGTGACCCCTTCTTGATGTCAAGGGTGATGCTGGTAGAAAGACAAGATTTGTTCCTCAATTAATGGCTAGTAATCATCTCTTTCCTCCAGGAAAGGAAAGGTATATAAAATACATCGTAATATATAAAGACTATCGTAAAACATGGGTTGTTCGTGTGCATTTTCATTTTGGGAATTTCGCAAGAGCCAAAATTTGCAAAGTTAAACGCAAAGTTAAAATACATGCCAAACTTCTTTCTACACTCTATGCATCGAGTGCCAGTGGCGCTTTGCAAAAATTTCATGTTGTGAAAAAGGCCGTCACCCCCCAATTCATGAAATTATGATACAGCAAAAATATCTTTCTTTACAGTACTGGTGCTCTAGAAATGAAGAGTCCAAATGGGAAAGACCCTTTGGATTGCAACAAGCAAGTCTATGTTATTGATACAACTCCATCACAAGCTACAAAACGCTGTGCAAAATTACCCCATTTAACATTTACAAATGACCTTTGTTTAGTTTTGATTGGTTTGCATGCCATTGTCCATGCCAGTTTTGAGTAGAATGCTTGAACACAACCAGCCATTGAATGTTCTAAGTATGCAAGTGACACTCGAGGTACTGAAGGAACTAGACGTAGTTGAGATGGACTTGTGATTGATACTTGCATATGATGAAAAGAAATTAATCAAAACAACTATGCATTAAAGGGGATGGCTAGTAACTGATCAGTGGGAATCAGCTGGAATGCTGGGGGATGATTGTTCCAATTCTTGTGAGATTTATTTAAGAATACATTATATATCTATTGTTCTGTGAAAATTATTTGTTTCAGAACGGTCTTATATTCAAGTAATGTGCAGTTTAATGCCCGTCACTGTACAGGCATGCTAGCCTGGAAACATTAAACTGCACATTACTTGAATATGAGACCATTCTGAAGCAAATAATTTTCACTCAACAATAGATATATAATGTACTTTTAAATGGATCCCATAAGGATTGGAACAATCATCCCCCAGCATTCCCATTGATTCCCACTGATCAATTACTAGCCATCCCTTTTAAGAGAACTTGTCATTCTATTTTGTGTATACTGCAGGAACTTACTCTGTAAGTGTAGTCTTTTCCTCTCTGTCCCATGTAAATTGTCCACTATCTATTGTGATTGAATGTCCTGTACACACACACGAGTAAGAATAAAAAGAAAAATATGATTAAAATGAGGACTTCTTACAGACTTTTCAAATAGGTCAATGGAACCATCATTTCTTACCAAAACAAAATCGTATAACAAACTGGAGGAAATGAAGACTCACAATTCCAATCTTGCAAACATAATAAAAAAAAAAACCCAGTGCTATAATGACTTCTTCTTCTTCTTTTCATCACAGGAAGCTTGTCACTGCAAAATTGGTGTACAGATGTGGTGACAATTCAACAAAGGGATTTTTCATCTTTTTAAAGAAAAAAACATGCTTCTTTTAAACAGCAAAATCAAAATGTCTTCTTCTTTTTTTTTTAATAAATTCAACAATCACTCAACAGCAACTTAGGTCAATGAAATGATCTTAAGTTTTGTTGGCCCACATCCACATTTAGAAGAGAATATCAAAAGTCAAAACAGTGTTTTACCTGGCATGTTGAAGTGGTCAACATTCTGAGGGTCCAATTCTTCACTCTTCAGGAACTTGTCGAGGCGCTTCAGGGAGACGCTCACCTGAATATGGGGGAGGAAAACAAGAGGTAACCAGATACGTTAGTCTTAAAGTTGTAAATGTTGACATTCTGTGAGTGCACAAACACACACAGACACACACGCAAAAGAAACAACGCTCAGAAAGCCACAAAATCCTGTTTAACAGTCATCAGATATTGTGAAAGAGGAAATTTTTCACGCTCGGCTGGATTAGATGAATTTTGCTTGTTTTTATTTCCATGGAATCAAAAATTAAATATATCACATAAAACAAGCTAAAAAATCAGTATACATTCAATTTTGCCCTAGTTTCATGTCACATGAAATGCATGAAAATTTCCACTTTTACAGTAGTGATAATCATGGAATCTCTTTTAAATGCTACAAGCCTAGTATTATGAACAAGATATATGATGATGTGGTGGCAACAGCACCCAGAAAGAGCATCCAGAAAAGAAACAGAGAATCACAGAGAAGAGACATACCACCAAGATGAAATGAACAAGACACAAACCTGAACAATATTGGAGATGAGGTTGGGCATGATGCTGAGAGGGAAGCGCAGGATGTTGAAGAGAGCGATGGAGACAAAAGCCTTCTCTGCATCCAACACGTTCTCCTCGTCTGATACAACATACACAGCAAATGTTGTCACGGAAACCTGGCATATGTATCAATCAAGAAATATACGGTATAAATTATCTTTTCTTTCTGAAACTAATATTTCATTTGCATAGCAATAATTCAAAGAAAACAAATACAACTAAATACAAGTATCAATAACTCCTTGATGTTAGGACATCCTGTGAATCGGCTTAAAGGTATATAGTTGCAACTATGGCTTTCACATTCATATTAAATGGAGAGAACAAAAGGCACTGCAATGCAGTACCATAAACTAACAAAGGAGCATACACCATCATTAGATATAGTATATGTGGGCCATTTTACTATAAATTCTTTAGAACATTCTTAGAACTTGCATCATTTGCTTCACTTTATGATGAATTCAGAGACATAATACTCTGTCTCCTCTCACGCTGTTGTTCAATGAACATAGAGCTTTGCAATGAGTTTTTTTTTTTTTCTAATGGTTTATGACAAGAACAAAATACATGTACCTATAAAATAACATGTTTTCATCTCCTTTCTCTCTGAACTCAATGATTTTCCAATCTTCTACCCCCTCTGCACTCTCCATCTGCTTCATCTTTCTCCCTCATTGACTTCCACACCCTTTACCTAATTCTTATCCTATTCTTTCTTACAATTCTCCCTGTCTCATATCCTCCCATCTCCCTCGGTGCAACCTCAAATTCCGGCTCGCCTTTGCCCTTCAACTGTCGAAATATGCCTTTCTTATACACTCCCTAGGTTGCTTTCCTTCTTTACTCTCCTCTTTGTAGGGTCTTCTTTCTCAAAACAACAGTTCTCATACACATTGTGATCAGGGCTTGCTCTTAACTTTTTTTTTGGGTGGCCAGCCGGGCCACTCAACCATGATTTTGGGTGGCCAAATGCAATTTTAGGTGGCCCGGATGCTTTGTCAGTTTTTAATGTTGCAATCGAAGAGCAGGTATTATTGCATAATACAACAACAATTAGTAGCTAACACTGCAGATGTATGCTTTATTGTTACTATGGTTTAAAGATTGCCGAAATCACAGAAACTACTACAGTCTCAGTCACATTAGTAATTTACTTATTTGTAAACAAAATTTCGGAAGACAGCAGAATGACTAGTAAAGGGATTTCTAATTAAGGCAGCACGCATAGTATTTAATGATGTCGAAGCAGCAGAACATCAGATAAAGCTACTGTACATCGTATGCTGGACATTCCACAGACACCAACAGTCCAGACCTTTATCACCAGTAAAACTGAATATGTAAAGCAAGGAATATTCAGTTAATAGGCTTATAAAATAATAAGTTCTTCAATGTCCACAACTAAAGGTTTATTAACTTACAGTCCATCACAGAAATGTTTACCTTGCTGCTTTGAAAAAGAGTGAAAAGGATTAATGATACTCAATAAAGTGCATTCAAAAGTTAGATTATCAATAATTTACTTGAAAGTTGCTTGTTATAAAGTTTAGTAACTTCAGACTCAAAAAGAAATTTACTGAGGCTGAAACAACACAGTTTCACTCACACAAAGAGTAGAGTGTATTTTCTCACATTTGCTTCATTGTCTTGTCAGGTCTGTTGCACTCCTAACACTATACTACATTGTATACGAATGTTGCCTTGGAGTTACAGTAACACACACTGTCAGATGAAAATTATTTTCTCTTGCCCTCACTCAAGTTCAAATGGCATTTGCCATAAATACATGTATATCCTGACATTGTGCAATTAAACATGTCACTAACAATAAATCAGGATGTTTCTTTGTACTGGAATAAGTTTAAGAAATAATACTGTTTTGTACAAGCTCTAATGTTTAAACCTGAGCTTCCCTCTCTCACATCAAAAAATTCAAGGAATGTTTTAATTCTTTTAGAGTTTTTTTTTTTTTTCAGAAGTCAGAGATCCATCGCCACCTTAAAAAATGAACACTCTTGTCTCATGTAGTAAAGCCAGGATAAAAGTTTGGTGTGGTGATGGATTTTGAATGTGTGAATTACATCTGATGAGAGACATACCACTGTTAGTGTATAAAAGTTAAGAATTCAGTTATAGCATCACGGTGTATATCAATTCTATTGTATTGTTTGCTCAAAACGAAATGTTTTTGTGGTAAAAAAAAAAAAGTATTCTGGAACTCTACTCCTGCACAAATTTATTTCACATTATCTGACATATCAGAATGGTCTTAAAAGAGAATCATTCTTTCTCTGCACAGTGACACATAAGAATAATTTATTAGACATCAGAGTCACTCATGTCCATTGGTTCGCCTGACAGTGAGTCATCAGAGTCATGGCTGGACTCCACCTCCAGATCACTCTCTGAGTCTTCTGCCAGTTTAGATGTCAATGTGGTGGTATCAGGTCGACGAGACCGAGAGCCAGACCTGTTCCACAGGGCAATGGATGGCAGAGGATCAAAATCCCCAACATCTCTACTGTGTAGCTGGATGATGAGGGCATCTGAGACAGTGGCATCTGTCAGAGCTGTCCGGAGTGTGGTTTTGACCAGCTTTAGTCGACTGAAACCACGCTCTGCATCTGCCGAACTTGCCGGGATGGATAGTAGGAGATCCAGCAGTTGTGAGATGTTGGGCATTTCTTCCCTGAAGCCAGGAATGATATTCTGCCATGGCTCTCCCTTCTTGCTGCCCCTGTAAAAATTATGTATCAAAGGTATTATTTATTTATTAATCTTATTAAAACAATTCAACAAAATAGGTTTACTAGTGACTACCGTGTACACATGATTTATTTTCTAACTTAAAAAATGAAGAGTGTATTAAGAGAGGAAGAAATATGCTATGGAATTGGCAGTTCACCAAGATACACAACTGCAATTAAGAACAGCAATCAAGTTAAATCCTCAAGGCATTTGTAGCATGGAAAGGCGACTTGACTCGCTACATGTAGTTCTAAAAATGTACTGTATACTGCGCAATTATGTATCTTTTTTCTATCCATACATTCAACACTTACGGTTGGTACATCTTGACCTTCAGCATGTCCCACTCTACGCCAATGGAGTTCACATCCACATCTGCCTTTTCCAGGGTCTTGGCAAAGTGTTTGCAGAGTGTTTTGACATCTCCATCACCAAAGTCTGTGAAATTACACATATTAAAGAAGCACTTGCCAAAATGAAATAAAAGTCAGAATTGAGCATCATCAATACAGTAGCAACTTGAAAAAGTACATTTGATCTTGACATGTGCGAGAATAATCCTAAATGGCATGAATAGTTCAAGGTGTTCGAAGAGACAAAATAAATACATTCTCAACCAAGTCATACCATCATCAAGCTGGCTTGGCCAGAAGCTGAAGCTCAGTATCTTCATGGCTGCAAGGACATCCTTTGACATGTCATCAAATCGACCCATGAGAGCTGTCTCCAGAGCATCGACGAGGACCGCAATATCCCTGTCGACATCACATTCACCAGTCAGTTCAACATTCCCGGCATCAAATGATTCCTTGAAAGCATTCAGTCTAGGTGAACACTTCCTGAAAATGGACCATTACCAAAGAAATAAAGAACATTGTGATAAACTCATGATAAACTTCAATCATTTACATATATATTATTTGTCACTAGTGACTCGAATAAATTCAACTCAGTCATGTTTGGAAATGAGTTAATTGTCTCATCAATTGTGCACAAATTTCCGACGCAATATATTCATTTATGCAGATTACAGATACACAGCCAGGTGAGATGATTAGTAAAACTCCTTCTAACTTACCGGTACTTTACTTTACCAGATTTATGTCACTTACTAATACTCAGATATGAAATCTCTTTATCGACTTTACTTCTTTGACTTCAAGTTTTAAACACTTTATCACCAGGGGTTTTTTTTTTTTTTTTTGTCATTCTTTCTGTTTGGAAACTTACTTTGTTTTGTACTTTCGGAGAGTGGTCACTGCAGTATCTATGGAAGCTGCAACATCCGGAACAGTGGCTCGGCTTTGCTGAGCAGTCAAAGACACCCTGGACAGCACCGTGACCACATCCAATAGGAAGTGGGCATGGGCCAAGACGCTCTTTTTGGTGATTTGCTTAAGGAAGCCTTTTGCCTTTGCCTTGGCATCCACCGTGACTCCTTGTTGTACTTGGAGCTGAGAAGAATAAAGAATAAGGCATACAAAGAATAGTACCTATAGTATGCAATGTAATTTTTTATATCAGTATAAATTAATACTATAACAAAGGAAAGAAATCATAATTTAATATTTTACATTATTAGTATTGAGTGCCATTGAAAATTTAGTTTAAAGCCAAGGGTATAATTCATCAAAAGTTTCATGACTCCAGAAGTGAAGTGAATGCAACTCTTTATTTGCTTGTGATAAAAAAAGTGGGAAAAAATTCAATGCTGTATGCAGGCATCCTACCTGGTGAAGATGCGTTGAAAGGGCTTGAAATAACCCCAGAAAGTTCTTCAGGCCGCGCTCCAAATGCGGCAGCCATCTCGTCCCACCAACTCGAGTGGGGATGAGAGGCGGCACTCCAGTTGCCTCGGCAGCAAGCTTCAACCCGCTCCTGTTCTTCGAACTATTCCGGTAGAACAGGTAAATATTCAGGAGCAGGTTGTTGATGGCAGTCCATTGCGAAGATTTTTTCAGCGCATCTTTAAATGCGAGTTCAAGCCGATGAGCAGTGCAATGTACCGCCTGAAGCTCCGGATTAAGTTCCTTCAATTTGGTGGCCACACCGCCTTTGCTCCCCATCATGACAGCGGCTCCATCCGATCCAAAACCAACAAGTTTGTTTCCGATGGTGGTTCGGTCCATGTCAAGTTTCTCCTCAATGCTCTTGAGAATGGCCTCTGTGATTGTAGGGGCATTGGCAGTTTGGACACCAACCACCCCAACAAATTCAGTGAAGACTCTGCCTTCAGAAGCGTGACGGACATACACTATCTCGTCCTCAATGATAGCAGAATCTGTTGTCCCGTCACTTATGACTGACACAAACTTTGACTGCTTTACACGTTTTCTCATCTCTTGTCTCTCAACCTGAAAAGCAAGAATAATAAATAAACAGGTCTCATTGTAATTGTATTGCATTTCGTTTTTTTTTTGTCATTTTACTGACTCGAATAAGACGAGTAAGATTAGTCATGTACTCTGTTGTTATTATGTGTACAGTAGCATTCCTTGTACATTTTCTGTGTATTTTTCTTCAAGGTCTCTTAATTATCTAAAAGTTTAGTAAAGCCAAATGTAAATCATCATCTCATAAAGAGAGTGAACTCGACCTATCAGAAGTTATTTATAATATGAAGACCAGGGACCCACAGGGACATAGTTAGTATCGCACCTGACGGCAAGTGTATGAAATAGAAAATTGTTGCCGAGATCGTATCTACTCGACAACGAGTAAATGTAGACGTGATGCCTGGTAAGGTCAGAATATTAAAAAAAAAAAAAAAAAAAAAAAAAAAAAAAATTAATACAAAGTCAACACCCAAACAATTTGATATAGGGTGTAATTTTCTTTTTGAAAATATTTCATCAGGATATTTTCAAATTACCGGGACACTCGCTCAACCCATCCCCACAAATATCTATTTTCATTTAAAGATCACAATCATAATGAAATTCTTTAATGCTGGCCATTTACGAGTCCAAATTCAACCTAATTATGAGCCAATTATTTTGAAAAAAGCATTTCATAAAAGTAAAATATGACGCTTAAAAGCACTATTAATCTGATGGTAACATAAACGAAATCATCAATTTAATCAGAAGATCGACACTAATATTGAGAGTACCCTAGCCCCCCCCCCCCCCCCCAAAAAAAAAAAAAAAAAAAAAAAAAAAACTCCATTACTTCACTTCACACTCATGGGCAAAAGTACTTCACCTGTATCGGCAGAAATGTGTCAACAACGATCAACTAAAGAAAATAGAAAACACATTGCGGTTTAGGGACCGCCACTTGTGGGGCATTGAATATAATAAATCAGGAACGGGGACCCCCGGGGTAAATGTTTAGGCTTTGCCCGTCCTTGTCTTAGTTTATGGCAAATAAAGCATGGTAGCGATCGCTACTTCCCGATAATGAATGAACTCAATAGCAGAAGATACGGGGCGGTAATAAAATATCGAGTAGAGATTTCCCCGCCCAGGGCCAGGCACACGCCGAACACACGTGGACTACGACGATTCTCCAAACGTCGATAGATCTGTCATGGGTGTTGATGGGGGAGCGCACTCGGGTAGTACGCTATAATGACGTCATAGTAGTAGGGACAATCTTGCCTGCCTCCACGTGTTACTTTATTTCTCGCAGCACACATCTTTACCGAGTACCTCATCAGAGAATGAACTACTGTACAGTTTCTACTTTTCCGTGCACACAGACAGTATTGTACTGCACTTCAATCGTGTGTCTTGATTTTCAGAGAACGGCAAAACTACAGAAGTTGCATAATCTGATTGCCACACCTTCGTAATTACTAATTTTATCGGTTTAGTTCAGCACAGGCAAAGTTGTCACAAATGCACAGATTCGACTCCATGTTATTGCAGAAATTTCGACCAATAAACGCAAACTCCGTTTAATATTCTGACATTGATTAGTCGGATGTGTGAGGCCTTCCGTATAGTTACGGAAGGCCTAGAATAGAGAATTGAATAGAGTTCAATCAGAGGTAGCGGGAGCCAAGTTCATGTACATTTTTTACACGAGATCTACAATTAACATTCACAATATATCACGAAATGAGTGAAAATGTATCATTTCAATCATTATTTAAAGCATAATTTATCATCTTGCAAAATTTTGGCAGAAATAAAAATATGATGAAGCAATCATGTATGGAACTTACTTTCGCCAAATAATTGAATTCTAACACATTAGTACACTTACTATACAGCCAGCTCTTCACCTGAACATGTAGGCCTAGATTTGTTACTTTGTAGTTTCTCAAACCACAACCTCTAATCCTTAAAATGTCTATTAATTCGGCCCCTAACCACTATACATGTAGGCCTACTAATTTACCGTTAAGTGCAATTAAACTCTTCTATATGTGAGTAAAAATATCCAAAAATATTCTTTATTTGAAAACAAATACTTATTAAGTTGAACTTGATAAAAGCAAATCATTTATATTCTTTCTGGTCAGTTTATTCTGTCTTTATTTGTTCAAAACAAAAGAAATAACATACACCACCATTCTTACCTCCGCGATGTATGAGGTGAAGACTCGGGCTGACTTATCCGTTCGATAAGTCGAGCCGACATCGAGTCCCTTACTCGCGTCCAGCGTCGCCATCCATGTGAAGTCCGTGAATGGCCTGCTGTGCTTGGCCATAGCATGAGCATTCATGAATAGAATCTTGAGGCGTTCGACCGCCTGGCGATTCATCTTGGCAACCATCACCTCTGCTTTTGAAGTTCCTGGCGTCGCATCCTTTGTCATCTTGAGGGCCAAGGCTTTGCGATGACTTTCACTCTCCGCGTGTTTTTTTACTGAATAAAGTTTCAGTGTACTGCATCCTTCAAAGAAGTTGTTTCCAACTTTTCCCTTTGCTGGTTTTAGTTTGCTCTCTCGACAGGTGCGGCAAAACATAACGCCTTTCTCTTCATCAAAACTTAGCCACTTATATTCACGTTCCCATTCCTTTCTGTATGCCCTCTTTCTTTTCTGCTCTTCATATTGCCTGTCAGCTTCCCTTTTCTTTGCAACTTTCTCTTCGTTCGGGTTCGAAACATTTGGCATAAAACGCCACATATTCACAAATGGGAAGTAAACTTTGAGAACAACTCTTCTACCAGCGCTCGCATCCAATGCTCTTTACACAACTGTGACGATACAAAATAATGATGACTTTAGTCGACTACATCAGCTATATCACCTCCTGGACGCTGATGGTAATTTAAAATGAGCTTATTTTGCAAAGAAGTTTTAAAAAAAAAAGTCTGACCAACACATGAAGATTTATGATACAACGCAAAAAAAAAAAAAAAAAAAAAAAAAAAACTGTGGTCAGTCCACACACCCTACCTCCCTAGTAGCCTAACCTCTCCCATAAACATTTCTGAATAACCCGTCTCCCCACTGTCTACCAGTGCTAAGTTTCTCCCCCATCATCCCCATCATGTAATATGTGAGTCACTGGTGTCAGCGACCCATGGATTGACAGTGGTCATTATTAACCTACTCCTTTATTTTATTATAATTTGAATCCCTCTATTTTGAATATTTGAATATTGTAGATTAAGCCCCTCCTTCGAGTATACATGTATTATTAAAGTGACCATGTGCTTTGCCAAATTGGTCAGGATTTCTCTCCTTCACCCTCTTGGGGTAAAGACACAAAGCGTTGGTCTCCCTTGCCATCCCTCTTTAGGGGCAATATATGGCCGTTTGATGGGGAGTACCTGTTAATATATATCTCTGCTAAGCGTTATATCCTACTGTGATTAAATAAAGAGCCCGGAATTGTATACTTTACAATATAAACTGGTCTCTTGGTCTCTTCTGTGTGCTGTCGAGAAACGTTACCAATGTAACACCGCCAATCGTACGCCATCGAAGAATAACATCAACGCTACAGAATAAAGGTGTTACACTAAAGAATCAAAATTCAATTGGACCGAACGGTTCGGGATTGGTTTTTTAACACAACTTGAAATGAGCATTTAATTTAATGAAAAAGGGACATTTGAGCAAATATTATTTTTAACGCTACCAACACTCATATACTATCAGCTTTAAATTAACGATTAACGCTAAGCAAGAGATACGCACTGCATGAAACTGATGAAAGATAAATGAAACACACATTTCAGTTGATATAATTATGTTTTATTAGCAAAGAGTAGATGAGTAGTAAATCACTGACCTCTTCGTCGCCCCTGTCAGTTCGGACCACCATGGTTCGGCCTTCGGCAGAGTGAGGTGAACATGTCATGACAAGCTGTGATTTTTTTTTTTTTTTTTTATTATAGTAAAACTAATCATTTTATTCTGGGGAATTCTTCCACCATCGCGCAAGGATAGAAAACAGTGGTTTTACCGTTTACAATTGCCAAAATAAATTAATATATATTTTTTTTATTACTACAATAAATAATCGAACTATCCTTATCATGAAGATGCTACATGTACGTGAACATCAGTTATCATTTTGTTGACATGATTGCATAATTACCAGGTGCGATCGAGTCACGCGGCTCTCACCGCATAGCACACAAAAATTATTACGACAATGAATGAAAACACAAGGAGACATTCACAGTGTGGCATTCGACTGTTTTATTATTTACATCAGTCAATCAACCATAAATCAAAAACAAATTATAGAACAAACACTTGCGAAATGATTTTAATATGTACTAGTGGTGTCTGGTGGTTCCGTGAGTTCTATCAATTTCACACCTTCTCTAAGATCTTAGAATTTAATAAAGATGCTTTGTAAAAATCGTCAATAAATATTTACTTAACAATCATATCGGGACGGGGTTCCAACAAATCAATGATTTTCCAAACAATTCCACTCCCAACATACGGTACAATATGTGAAAACTGATACACAGTCATCTAAATCCAGAAAAAAAAGAAAAAGAAAAGAAAGATAGCTGCCAAAGTTCGATGTCTAAAATAAAAATAAAGAACGCATCTGCATCCCCCTCTCGGCCGGACCCTCCTCGATTTACACGAGGGTTGTGCCGTCATTATATCCACGTTCGATCAATATTCGTGATTGTTATATCGCGGGCCTTCCCCTACAACGCAACACATTTGAGGGAAAAGCCACGTGGTACTTTATTGCAACGTGCGTGGCGAGAAAAAAAAAAATGCTCTCAGGTTGGCCACCGCATCGCGCACATACTCTCTGCCTAGTCCATGCATTACAGTACTAACACTTTCAAGTTTTGCGACGGGGTGATTGTCCTATGTGTGTTGCGCAATTCGTACATGTACGTTGTACGTACATTGTACGTACTGTGTGTCATATAGGCGAGCTCGCCTACTACTGTATACAGTGCCTCCTTGCTGCAAAGATTGATGGGGGGGAAGCATTATGTCTGTGAGTGACATTTTGTATCGGATTTTTATGGCCATACCAAGGACTCCCGACTAACCGTTGACAAATTGCGTGATTGTCCTTGCGCCCTGGGTCGGGTGTAGACTTGTGTGTGAGTCCGTGTTACTGTTAGTACTGTTTAGTGAGAAACGAGATCGAGGGGAAAGCGTCTCTGTCAATGTGTTATTTACGTGCATGCAGCTTGCAGAGTGCGTTCACGTTCATGCGTGTGTGTTTCATAGCGAGGGATTTGTAGACGATCGATGGAAGAGAAAATTAATGTGATCTCGTTTTACCGACTTCTTGTGAACATTTTCAATCGGGGTAACTTCCTCATAGGCGTGTCATGATGGCCTTAAGATTTTTTAGTGGCCAACCGGGCCACAGAAGGGTCAGTTTTTGGTGGCCCGGCGCGATTTTTAGTGGCCAATGGCACCCGGGCCACCGCTAAAGTCGAGCCCTGGTGATAATAAAGAACATCTCTCCATCAGATACCTCGAGCATATCAACATGGAGTCTTACCAGGACGGGTGCGCAGGTCCAAGTAAATGAGTTGAAGGCATTGAGGTAGGCAGCGTATCGGAGCACCTTAAGTTCCTTGTTGCGAATGGCAAGGATCTTCTCTTGGAAGGACTCCTCCCAGGCGTACAGCTTCAGCACCTTGATACCGCTCAGCACCTCACTCATCAGTTTGATGCGGGCATCCTTGTACCGCATCTGTTTCACCTGCAAGGGGGGGGGGGGGGGGAACCAAGGGGTTAATAAAGAGACAGTCAGGTCGTTGTTACAGTATGTGGCAACACTCATCTTGTTGTTTTTAACCCCTAGCTGACCAGGTGCTTTACGCAACAGCCTTACAAGAATTGTATTCAATCATAGGCATTCTGAATGTTTACATCTACATATACCTTGCAAGCACTTGTCAATGCACCATTTACAGCATTCATACTGTTCATAAGATGTTATTCCATTTGCAATTTAGTCTGTTGACTATGAGACATGAATGCCTTTATGAAATACACTTCATTTATCTATCTCATACATTCTTCCTTTATTTCTAATTTATGGAGTGTATAAAAATATGAGGGAAATAAAAAGTATTTGAATATATCTTCCACTGCAAGGCAAGGTCATTGAAAATGTTCATGTACTAGTTTCAAATCATAATACACATAAAAATATGATGGCATCTTTTTCAGGAGACCACCTTGAAAGAAGAGAATTCACAAGACAAATGATCAGTAGTGCATGGTCCAGGACAATTCTCAGTCTATAAAAATTCTCTCATTTAGAGAATAATATTCCACTTTTATGTCTCTGAGCTATAACAAATGTAATTGCAGCACTATATAAAGCAACACTCATGAGTTGACAACAACTGCAATCACAAACCCCTGAAAGGTGTAACGACTGTTGGCCACAACTCAATCGCTTCATGAATGGAATCCTAGAGGGAATATATTCCTAATGTAATCTAATATTTCCCTACCTGTAATTTCTTTGCTTGCGTAGCGACCAAGGCATTTAGTGGGATGAGCAGTATCATGACCCCCAGCCCGGCCAGGACGGACGGCCCGAGGGTCTGCCAGAGGAAGTAGAGGGCCACTGAGATCTGGAACGGCGCCGACCACAGCATGTTGAGGTACGTGCAGAGGTCCATGCAGCGCTGGGCGTCGACCGACATGAGGTTCACAATCTCCCCTACGGTGGCTCCTTTCCGGGCGGCGTTGGATAGCTTCAGCGACTAGTATAAGATAAGATATGGCAGTGGACAATTGAAGAATGATGACGACTATTGGTAGTAAAATCATCACATTCCTGATCAATATCATAGGCATCAAATTCAGTGTGATGTTCATCATCCATCGTTTTACCTCCACATGCATATTAACTTCACTGATTATCCTTCAATGATACGCATTGCAATATTTATGTCTCACAGAGTACGACATTATACATGAAACTGTTTGCATTTTTGGCCATGATCATTAGCAAATATGAGCTGACAATCCGATCACTGATTCAGCAAACTATTGTACGACTCAGTAGTCCACTTCAGTAAAATCTTGACAACTAAGTGAAGCAATAGGTGTTTGCTGGGTCTGTGTAAAATGTTGCATGCTGAACACTCCAGGTATGATCTGCCTGAGAAAAACTAACACCTAGAATATATCCTCGATTCCACACTTCTCTCTACTCCATGGGACAATCCAACCACCAGCAAAGTGCTTTTACAATCAGTAATCATCACACATACACTATGTGAATTTTCACTTTGGAAAGTGCATAAAATGCAGCTATCAAAGTAGGTTCTATGCTTACATCACAATCACAAAGTGACCTGACAAAATCACACAATGTTCCTTCCTTCCTCCCCTACCTTTCGATACACTGAGCCAATGATTGCTGTTCTGATGTGCATGCCGATGACGAAACAGCGGTGGAAGTACTGGTGGAGGACACAAGAGTTAAACATGGAGCAGCACAGCATGAGTATGGCAAAAAAGTAACCCTTCCACTGCCACACAGAGGCATCTTCAGTGAAGTTGATCAGCAGGCTGCAAAAACACAAGCAGAAATGGTACCACAATGGCATATATTATTTCACACTACACACACACAAAACATGGCTGTCAGTGTGATGGTAAGACATTTTGAAATTCAACCTGTTGAGGACGGGCTGATTTTGCTACAAAACGCATTTCCCATAGACATATGCCCGAGCATACTTGGGACTCATCCTCAACAGGTAAGGAGCGGAAATAGAGGAATAGGTAAATAGAGCCCATCGTGAATTCTTTTTCCACTTCATGAATGACAACCACTCACTATTCATTTGCACAATGCCCAGAAGTTAACAGGAGAGGTCAGCCAGGGCCCAAATATACATGTAACAATGCTATCTATCATAAAACTGCCAGTTTAGGGAAGCGCCTTTGGAAGTTATAATGTACACTGTTGGTGAGGGCTAACGCTTTGTATGTCATCCAAAACTGCCCTATGGCGCTTGTGTGCTCAATAGCAAACATGTAATATACTTCTTTTTTTTTTTTTTGTTATTTATAGCAAATGTCATGTGCTTGTGCAGTCGATCAATTGAGTAGTAAAAAATTCTTGAACATATTGTTTTGCATCATTTTGCAGCACACCTAATATTGATTTTGATTTCAATTTGAATTTTTAAGCATTTTCATAAAATAAGGTTCTATACAATAAACTTAGCATGGAATATATCCTAGAGTTGCATTAAATTCATATTTCACACAATCGCAAGTAATTACAATTTCTTCAAACAATTAACCTGAACAATACGCCCTCAAATGACATCTAACATATTACTTACTATTCATCAATGTCAGGTAAATCTAGACATAATTCTTGCACAAATATCCATGTAGGGGCATGAATTCAGAAGGCCTATCTTACAATATGTACTATGCAAATGTATATCAACATAAGGAATGCCAAATTCCTTGTTCATTCTTCTGAACAAAATCTGCCTACAAGACCCATTGGCTGACTCACCCGAGAATCTGTGGATTGACAAACAGGAAGCAGTCGTGGATAAACTTGAGCAGCACAGCAACCAGGAACTTGTCCCCAAAATTCTTGGAGACGGCCCTGAGTAGGTTTGCCTCGGGGCTGATGCTCTCCCCTTCAAGGAAGTCCACCTCGGGAGAGGCGACCGCCGGCATGTACCCGTTCTTCCCCGCCGGGCCCCGCGGGTCCGTGGGTGAGGTGTAGACCCTCGTCTGGGTGGCGCCAGGAGACCCCTGCTTGGTCAGCTCCGTCATGACGAACTTCTGACCGTGGCCGGACGACTGCTGGTTGAGACTGACCTGTGAGTGGGCCCTTGAGGTCATTTGATTGGCTCTGTACAAAGAGGAAAATAATGATGATGAAAAAAATGACGGCAATAGAGAGAAAAAAAACAAAACAAATTGAGGAGGAAGAAAGGGAAGAGCAAGCATTTTTTTTTTTTTTTTACGGCAAAGTTTCATCACTGGCATGCAAATTCTTGTCACTGTCATATCATCTCATCAACCAAAAAGTATTGAAACACAGCAAACCAACTCTACTTGCTGCTTCACTTTTCCTCACAAAAAGTTGAATTTGAATCAAATCAAATTATCTTTTCAAAAAACAATTTTAAGTTTCTTTGGAAAATGAAGAGGGAAGTACTATGTATTGGATCTTTCTCATAAAAAATCTAAAATGCTACTGATGCTCAAAGCCCATATGTGTAAATCTGATATGCCATACCTCACACACGCTGTACTAGGCACAATGATAACTTGTGCATACCAAACAGAAATGGCAACAGCAGGAGCAAAACATAGCCATGGATTCCAAACTTACCTGTGAATTTCTGCAAACCATCTCTTTAGGAAGTCCATGACAACCGTCGAGGCTTTGTCCCTGTCCAGGAGGGACCACAGATCCTGTGTTTCCAGGCTCTTTTTGTAACCAGTCACAACCATTCTGTGTGTGCGTCAGTGGGGATGGAAAGAAAAGGAACACTTTAAAACCGTCGGTATTTCATGCTCTTTTGAAGCACAAAGCATGTCTAACGAGAAGTCGTAACTAGAAATGCAAATTGTGCACAGTGCATCTTAATGGACAGAGTTGGTCAATATATTATCACTGCACCCATCAGACATTTGAGACAAACAAGTTTGCAATAAGCATTTAAACTTAAGTTTTTTGAGGTGTGGATGAGTTTGTCATTCTGGTGATCTAAAAAAAAAAAAAAAAAAAAGGACCCTAAATTCCTAAACCCCTTAAATCAGAACAAGAAGGAGAAATTTATACATTCCCTGACATATTGATGTTTTATGTACAAGTATTCCCATGCACACTTTATATCTCATTCTTTTTTTTTTTTTTTTTTGGGGGGGGGGTCTTTATTTTGAATTGGTACCTGTGCCCACACCACATCAAAATCATCCACTTAATGCTTCTGAGTTGTACCAAAACAGTAACTTAATTTTGGGGGGTTTGGGCCCCCCTGGGGGTCCCCTGGGTGGGGCATGGTGCCCATTTTAACAAATTGAGTTCCTAACCCCCTAGGGATGCTACCTGCCAAGTTTGATGGAAATCGGTCTTGGGGTTTTCAAGAAGAAGATGAAAATGTAAAAAGTTTACGCACGACGGACGACGGACGCCGGACGCCAGACGCCGGACGAAGGGCGATCGCAATAGCTCACTAAAGGCTCAGGTGAGCTAATAAAACCAATGGTCCTGTCTCAAAGAAACAAAAGACCCGGGGGGCACACGCTCACCTGAGTATCGCAAGTTCACCTTCCATGCATTCTTGCGGCTCTTACCTGGTGAAAATCCATTATGTTGTTTTCAGCAAAAAGATGAAAATTTAGGCCCGCATTTGGACCCCCCCCATCCCATCCCGCTTCCTTGGGTCCCAAGGGGGTGGGGGGGGGGGGAGGGCACCCCTGATTCTCCCATGAACAAACTTGAAACAACAGTCATCAATATACTGACTCATTGTATTAACTAAGCTCAATCACTTCCAGTTCTAGAGAAAATCTGTAAAGATTCCCTACAGGGGGGGGGGGGGGGGGGGGAAACCCATGGGGCCCCCAGGTGGGGCATGGTGCCAATTTGATGGAATTGAGATTCTATCCCCCTAGGGAGGCTACCTGCAAAGTTTGGTGAAAATTAGTTACAGAGTTTTCAAGAAAAAGCTGAAAATTTACAATTTTGGTCCAAATTTAGGCCCCCTGGGGCCCCCAGGTGGGGCATGGTGCCCATTTGATGGGAATAAGACTCTTTCCCCCTAGGGATGCTACCTGCCAACTTTGGTGAAAATTCATTCATTAATTATTATTATTATTATTATTACAATTTGGGTCCCATTAGGACCCCTCCCCACCCCCCTCTGCTGGGTCCGAAGGGGGGCACCCCTGATTCCGCCATGAACAAACTTGAAACTACAGTCATCAATCATAGTATTAACTTAGCTCTATCACTTCTGGTTCTAGAGAAGAAGATTTTTTTAAGATTCCTTATTTTTTTTATTTTATTTTTTTTTATTTTATTTTATTTTTTATTTTTTTTTTTTTTTTGGGGGGGGGGGTTTGGGCCCCTCTGGGGGCCCCCAGGTGGGGTATGGTGCCCACTTGAACAAAGGGATGCTACCTGCCAAGTTTGGTGAAAATCGGTCCAGGGGTTCTCAAGAAGAAGATGAAAATGTAAAAGTTTATGCACGACGGACGATGGATGACAGATGACGGACGATGGACGCCGGACGAAGAGCGATCGCAATATTAGCTCACTTGAGCCTTCGCTTCGGCTCAGGTGAGCTAAAAACTGATTACTGTAAAACCAGAAACTTTCACATGCACTTTAATTTTGCAAGAGCCAAGATTTGCGATGTTAAAATGCACATGCATGTTCTTGTCTACACTATATG
This sequence comes from Diadema setosum, assembly GCA_033980235.1. Taxonomy (NCBI): domain Eukaryota; kingdom Metazoa; phylum Echinodermata; class Echinoidea; order Diadematoida; family Diadematidae; genus Diadema; species Diadema setosum. The sequence continues at coordinate 29,197,798 of CM067064.1, read as the reverse complement.
CACTGAATGCCACTAGCAATTTGCGAAAAAGGCCACTGGCTCCAATATTCGCAAAAGTCTTATGCTGCCAAGGTTCCTTGCTTTACAGGGATCTTTTTCTACATACCTGGAGAACCACCAGAATGTGACTTTTGACAAGAAGGAGGCTGTAGCTTCTGGAGATATTTTCTACACAGAAAGACAAAAAAAGGAGGAAAGAAATGAGAATATGTTTGACTACAAAGAAGTCAAATAGTATGTTCTGAAGCCATGAAATCTATAGAAAATCATGATATGCACATGTACATGGTAGGTATGACTACATTTAAATAGAAAGTTGCTGACACACCAGGCACACATATGCATATGGTGGTCCATTATGGGCTAAATCAGGTAGAGAACTACTCTCCTGTTTGTGTTCCTACTGCTAAAAATTACAACTGTCCTCTCTAAAGAGTGGAAGATGAAAAGAATACAAACTTATCCCGTCTGACTGAGTCTGTTTCTGCATCATAGACAGCTTATGACCACTGAAAATGTTTTTCAATATTTGTCATATTTGACAGCTGAAATTAATGATAACATATATTAAATACTGGACAAGAGCTGAATCGATGGCCTAACTGTATGTAAAAACACAAACAAAAACATAAACACACACACATACACACACACACACAAAAGATAGCAGACATCAAACCTAAACATCTCAGAAGCACCACATAGTCTAGCCTGACACTTATGTTTTCTCCAATTTGGATGCATATCCAGATGAAAGCAAAATTGTTTACCCTTTCCGTGCCACTAGGGACTCTAAAGAGTGTGTCCAAGGCTATGGGGTTTTCTATGCATATGATGCTCAAAGCACACAACAGGTTAAAAGCACAAGCATACACAGCACATTACTAGATATACATGTAATTGAACCTTCACTGACAATGTGGTAGTGAAGCCTGTCTCGTCTATGGGGCTTATTTTATTTCACTGCCTTCAGAGCCGTACAGCTAAAGTCAGAACTGTTTATGACCACTTGTCTATTATGGCCGCTCTCCTTTTTTCTTTTTTCCTCTCTCTCTCTCTCTTTCTCTACTGAATAGTTTCCATATAAAAGACTTGATGGCATCCACTCACAATGTACCTTTTCACTATGTGCTTATTTATTTGTGTATGTTTACAACTCTTAATTCAATTATTCTAATCATTCAATCATTGCTTCACAAGTATGCTTTAAGTTATTAATCCACTCTTGCATTATGTAAATGGAAGCTTAACTCACAGCATCTGTGACAACAGGTGAATAGTAGGGCATCTGCTCCGCAAAGCTGACACACACGAGTTGGGCCACGAGGACAAAGAAATACAGGAAGAATGTCACGTAACGAAAGACGTCCTCAGAACCCTGTCGATCATAATGAAACATGACTGATTTAGTGACCAAATTTGAGATATTCATCAAAACAGCTGGCTCATTTAATTTAATTTAATTTTATTTAATGTTCAACAACACAGAACATTTACACACACATAGTGACAATGCTGATATCTTTCAAAGGGATTGCAAAGGCAAAGGCAATAATGTGTATGTACTGAATATATTGCTTATGTGTGTGAAATATATACAGCAGGGCTCAACACTAACTTTTTCTGTGGTGGTCCGTTCAGGCCACTAAAATCAGAGAATGTGAAGTTTTTGTAGCCCAAAAAAGGGATGTGATGGCCAAAAATAAAAGGGAATACAAAAATTCATTTTTGAATATACACTGCCCAATCAGGCCACGAAGAGATAGCCTTTTAAATATTTGATGGCCTCACATCAAGTTCTAGTGACTCCAAGCCACTGGGCCACCGCTAATGTTGAGCCCAGTGTCTAGTGCATTCATCATCAAACAATATCAATTATACCATTCCTTTTTTTTTGGGGGGGGGAGGGGAAAGCAAGATATTGCATAAACTTGCTTCTTGAGTTACTTAAGGTACTGCTAAGCAAGGGGGAGGGGGAGCAAGATATTGTATGAACTTATTTTCTGAGTGAAAATTTTCAGGTACTATAGAAACATATTCTTATAAGTGACCTCATCACTGATTAAAAAAAGGGAAGAAGAAAAAAAAAATACTTGTAAAAATCTCAAATTTCCAATAAAAACATAACCACAGTCTACACACTCACACTGACCCTGGCATTGATGACCTTTGAGTGGAACTCCCCTATGGAGCAAAAAATACTGATGAGGTAGAAGAGGAAAAGGACACCAGAGGACTGCTGACCTTTCCTCCTCTCGACGTGGATTATGACAAAAGCTAAAATCTGGCAGGAGGAAGAAGAGGTTGAAAGACAAAATGACCAACTGTTACTTCCAAAAAGTACTTAAAAATCAAATTATGAAGGAGAGCAATGAATGTCCTTAAACTGAAAACCTCTCCTACGTTGCAAGCATACATCAAATAGATACATTTTGCTGAACTGACATTTTTTCTTTTCTTTTTTTTTTTTTGTAATATGTTTTTAATACACATACTGTTGTTGGGGTGACAATACCTTGTATCTAAAATTTTGGTGAAAATCATTATTTTCTTTTTTATTGTCAGATAATCAGTTTATAGTGATGTCCTGCCCAAATCCTATATAACTGTCTTACCCCCAATAAATGAAGTTCCCATGGAATGTTCAAAGAAAAGGCAATGAATCCCATTCGTTATACTGCTCTGGATTTCATGTTTTTGTTTTTGTGTTTTTTTTGTGTTTTTCTCTCCTGAACTTTTGGCATTTATGAGATACCGGTACAAGGTTTTGTTGCCCCAACAGTGATATTAGCATACAAATCAAACTTACAACAAAAAGAGAAAAGCAATTACAGGGCAAAGACTTTTAGAAGCAAATATACATAAATGACCATCAGAGATATCCAGATAAACTTGTGACTAAAGTTCAGTGTAAAACAGCTGGAGGTCATCCGTCAATAAACTTTGATAAATTGTCACACATAAGAACACGTATCTAGACCTATTTTTTTTTTTTTTTAACACTGTAGTAACTTTTGTCTGCCATAACAGGGGGGGGGGGTTCAAATATAACACGTCGAGGGAAAAAATAAGTTTCAATGGGTTATTAAATGAGTCAGGTGTATTGCTATGTCAGTGCATAAATGAACTATTGTTAGACATAATGAAGACCCCCAGTTGTGGCTGAAATAGACATCAAAACATGAAAAACAGTGCCCAAACTGAACAGGTATATGGGATCTCAGAGTCCATTACAGCCAGGCACTGTACACTGTACATCTACATGTGTAAACAGCAATCCTAAAATTCTGATGTACACTAGTGTATGTTTTTGCTCTACGCAAATATGCATTTTGAATTCTATCGATCTCTGCATTGAGGATTTCACACCTGTTTAATGAGAACATACTATACTTCTGATTTCCAGTCAAACCCTACAAACTTAGACCATTGTATATGCTAAACATTTCATGGGTTTTTACTTTTGTGAATTCTGTGAGTCAGGTGCTATTCACAAATTTTAAGACATGTGAAATATGGACTCTGATCCCGATATGAATGTGACGTGCACACGTATACTGTGCAGTACTGTATTCCACGATCGCAAAATTAATCACTCGCTAAGTAGTCAGGAAGTCCCGATTCATGAAAATTTAGACTCATGGAGATATATGGCGTATAGAGTAACTGAACTAGAAATAAGGATAGAATATGAGTGTTTTGGTTGTTTCTTTCATGCTTTTGTATGATCTTTAGACTAATGACGAAGAAGCAGACCAGTCGTCACCTCCTGCTGTACAATTTACATCTGGCTAGTCTTCTGAAACTAATTATGCCATCAACTGAACCCTGTTCAACATACAATGTATGGAATTTTGAATTATATTGTTTCATCTGGTATGTCTATTTTGCCTCATCTTGAAAGAGTAAAAACTAAAACATGATTTCATGTTACATTTATATATCTTTACAATCATTAGCCTGAGTATATCATAATTGTGTATACATTACATGTGACTCCAGTCCTGAATGCATCAGGGTCCAATGATCTCAAATATCATTCAGGTATACCTTTTGAAAGGTAGTTTCTGTTTCACAACCATGTCCTCATGTCATACGCGTACTGTATGACATCTCATTAGTCTTTCATCAAGCTTGCCACGGAAAAGTCATCTTATTGGGAGTAACGACTCAAACTATTGAAGAGCAGTCGCAAATTGCAACAGTTTCAGAGTGAATTTAAGTCACATCAGACACTTGATACGAAGAAGGATACGGCCATATATATGTTACAGGTTGTTAACTACAGTAAAGTAGGGTTCCTCTGATCATCTCATATTAAACATTTTCCATTCTAGTTTACTGTACAATGCAAGAATCCTTGGAAAAAAATCTTGTTTGCTTGCTTCACCAAGCATCAGTAATTTACCTTATTTATTTTATTTTTTGAAGGAAAACACAAGTAGAATTTATCGCAATATCTGATGTTTACACCTGCTCAAACAGGGAATGCCCTTGAAGAGCATTCCAGACAAACAAAAACAAAACATTGTTTCTCATAGTCATTAGTTGTTTTACACAGTGTTTAGAGGAGAATAAAAAAAAAGACATGTTACGTTCATGTAAAACAAGAAGGATCGCTTCTAGGAATAAAAATAACCCACTGGAAGCATTACCAAGCATAACACGGAAATCAATACTGGAATCAGCATCCTTTCGTCTATCTGCCATATGTATGTTGCCTTTATTGTCACTACTCTCCTGCATTACAATGACCACTTTTTCTCCAAACAAGTTTCCGTACGGGAGAGAATTTCCTTTACTAGCACACAGAGCAGCCATCATCTACCCATGACACATCTAGATCTACATGTATGTGTACTTGCTTATTAGCAGCAACGTCAAGATGACATACAGATGTAGAGATGTGTCTTGCACATACTGTACATGTACACTGTATGTACTGGTACGCTGCTGCACAATGCACACAGAGAATATATTGAACATTTTCAGACTGTTGAATGAGAACGTTCTGACACCGAAGACTTAATTTGCACAGTTTCTATCAGCATGTCAAGAGGGATGATTTACTGCTCATCTAAAGCAACCAATGTTGATGTGTTCATTTAATGCACAGCGGCAGAAATCAATTTTCACACATCATTCTGTTAGGCACGTTTCTTGACAGCCAAAGTATGAAGCCATAAGGTTTATCGTTTAAAAAAAAAAGTGACAGTAAAAAAACCCCCCAAAACTAGAAATGTCGCTATGGCGACTGGTATGCCTCCGCCATAATGCATGATTCTCCTAATAGGTCTAGATAGTACATGTGGACAATGTGTGATTACATTTTCACAAAATTGGCAAAATATTAAAATGACAAGTTTGTCACAAATGTGTTGAATGTTCACCTTCCTTGACCTAGGTTTAATTGGACGAATCTATAGGAGAGCATGTATTTGGGATTTAAGGACTGTAACTTGACTTTGACCCATTCAAACGTTTAAGCATTGAGTAATTTTCAAGGTATGGAGAACTAGAAATGTCGCTGTGGTTATACCCCCGCCAAACAACATTTCATAAGCTTTGGTCAAAACAACATTTCATAAGCTTTGGTCAAAAAACTGAGGAAGTAGTTAAATCCGCAAGATCTTTCCTTGATCTTCTGCCATTAATATGCCGTTACCATGGCAACGTACTTTCGGGTACTGTCGAAAAATGCGTCTTGCACATCTACAACCAAAGGCACACATCTGTACCAAGTTTCATGGAAATTGGGCAAAAACTGAGGAAGTAGTTTGCAACACTAAATTTTCCATCATTTTGGCTCATAATATGTGAGCTGTTACCATGGCAACATACTTTTTGTCACTGTCAAGAAATGTGTCATGCTGACCTATATCCTAAGACAAACATTCAATATGAATTCCATGAGAATTGGAAGAACAATAATGAAGCAGTTTTGCCATGAAGCATTTTGCCCTATATTTTACCAATAACATGCCGTTACCACGGCAACGCACTTTTTGCCACGGTGGAAATATGTGTCTTGCACATTAACATATTCAGATGAACATCTGTACCTAATTTCATAAAAATTGATCAAAAACTGTGGGAGGAATTCGCGACGCAAGATTTGTACCCATTTTTGCCCATAATATGCCGTTACCATGGCAACGTACTTATGGGTACTGTCAAAAAATACGTCTTGCACATCAACAACCCAAGGCACACATCTGTGCCAAGTTTTATGGGAATCGGTTGAAAACTGAGGAAGTAGTTCGCGACGCAAGATTTGCAACGGACCGACCGCCCGACCGCCCGACCGTCCGCTGATTCCTATATACCCCCTTCAAACTTCGTTTGGCGGGGGTATAAAAAGTGGAATTTCTGTATTGAATAGTAAATTGTTACCATTTTCATCTGGCCTTTGACCCTAAAATTCATTAGATAATCACTGTCAGGCAGAACATGCATAAATATGTAGTACGTTTCAAGATAACCTGAGCCACTTCCGAGATATGGAGGAAAAACTTAGTTCAGCACTTTCCCTTGATCTTTGACCTTTTGACCTTTGAGGCAAAAACAAAGGAAAAAAAAAATTTCCAGAGAATCTCTATTAGGTTATACATGCATACACCAAGTGTAAAAAAAAAAATAATCCTGCTGGCATTGCATAAACAAGAGGGAAAACGTAAAATTTTGAAGTGTTGTCCTTGACCTTTGACCTTTGACCCCATGAACCCTAAATTCTCTAGATAATCACTGCCAGTCAGTACATGTAAATATACTATGTTCCATGAAGATACCTTGAACAATTTCCAAGGTACTAAGAAAAAAGGTGAAGTTATTATACATTTTTAAGTGCTCTATCTGCAATCCATACTTATGTTGGAGTTTTTTGCAGCTCATCTAATTACAATGTACTGTAGTTTACATTAAAGGACAAGTCCACCTTCATATACATAAGGATTGAGAGAATGCAGCAATATTAGTAGAACACATCAGTGAAAGTTAGAGGAAAATCAGACAATCTGTTCAAAAGTTATGAATTTTTGAAGTATTTGCGCAGTCACTGCTGGATGAGAGGACTACTACAGTGTATGATGTCACATGCGTACAACGATATAAGGAAAATAAAAAGAGAAGTTCACAAAACTTTTTGAATAAAGTGCACATTTCTTCGACTTGTTACTGACGTATATCAAGGGTAATATCATTCACCCTGTCTTCTGAAAGAGAGAAGTTGAGTGTTCTTTCGTTATGCGAGGAAAATGGAAATATGTTGAATTTTCTTTATTCTTTCTTTATATCGTTGTACTCATGTGACATCACAAGCCATAGTAGTCTTCTCATCCAGTTGTGACTGAGCAGAAACTTCAAAAATTCATAATTTTTGAACGGATTGTCCGATTTTCCTCAAACTCTCACTGATGTGTTTTACTAATATTGCTTTATTCACTAAACCCACATGTCTATGAAGGTGAACTTGTCCTTTAATGACGATACTCAGAAATGTTTATGCCACAAAGAATACAGCCATCTAAAATTGTTTAGCCTACACATTGTGACCGTAATAAGTAAAGACATGACGAGGCCTTTAACACCATTCTTTAATTTGATGTGTGCGTACAAATATTTATACACAGAGCTCATCGACACCTGGCAAGCTCTGAGATTTGCGCGGGCTGGGACTCACCATAGTAATTGCAATCAACGCTGGCGTGACAAGATAAACGGCGGGGAGCTCTCCCTTCGTCCGCACCATGTCTGCGATCCCCACGCACACATCCAGTAATGGCAAGAGAATCAGGAGGCTGGCTAGAAACTGTTGAGAAAGGATGAAAGAGTATTCTGATCAATCACGCTTCCCTGATGCTTCATAAATATACACTTCTGACACATACTGCCCTGTGGTATACTTAATGTGATGCAGTCTTTTTCACAAGCATTAGCAATTCTTCACAACACTTCTTACCCAAAAAAAAAAAGAAGAAAAATAAAGATAAATAAAACATTAAGAATGAAGGGCACCACTCGCCTTACTGGAGGTGTAAAGCATTTACAAGTGTTCCTCTCTACATAATATGTACTTAAATAATGTACAAACAATTTTGTTCTTAGAGGAATGAAGGGCATAATTCACCATACTGAAGGCTTTATGCGAACCACAAATAAGACCAAGAGAGAATGACAGAGAAGTGAGGCATTGGGTATTTGTTCAAACATCATCTTGTCACTGCCATGAATTGGCTGCAGTTCAATGGTAGTGGCCCTGCCTGGTAGGCAGTATTAAAGTGATGCAGGTTCAAATCCCAAGACTTGTTCCTTCTTTTTCACTTGTCTTCATGATACTAAAGATGGAATAATAATTTTTAACAACAAACAAACAAATGGCTGTGATTTTTATCTTGTTACTATGATGGCCTGATGGCTTGGAAAAACATCAGAGAATACTTTCCTCTATAAACCCTGGCTGTGATGCATTTTCTTTCACAAACATGTAGAGTGTTCCACTACCAAGTTTTTTTTTTGCAACAATTTGCCTAGTGTAGAAATTCACACAGCTGAAGTTTGTAGGTAAGTTCAAACACAAATAATGAATACACCACAGCTTGGGACGAGTTGGTACAGTACATGCACATTATTATGTACCCTGGCCTTTCAAAATGACAGCAATTACCTTATTATGGAGGCTAGTGCCATTCAGGGCCAGTGGTCCTACCAGACCATGCATTTAAAGGGAAGGTAAACCCAAAGAGCAATGTGGATTGAGTGAAAGCAGCAACATTAGTAGAACATATCAGTGAAAGTCTGAGGAAAATCGAACAATCGATGCAAAAGTTATGAATTTTTAAAGTTTTGGTGTTGGAACCACTGGATGAGGAGACTACTAGAGGATATGACGTATGAGTGGACAACAATACAAAGAAAATATAAAGGAAATTTAACAAAAATTCACTTTTCTAGAATTATGAAAGAGCAATGGACCAACCTCTTTCAGAAAGCAGGGGGAATAATTGCTACCCTTAACATATGTCAATATCAAGTTTATGGAATTTGTAATTTTCATGAAAAATTGATTTTTGTAGAATTTTCTTTATGTTTTGTTGGTAATGTTGTCCATCATACGTCATAACCTCTAGTAGTCTCCTCATCCAGCGGTTACATCACCAAAACTTTTTAAATTAATAACTTTTGCATCGATTGTCCGATTTTCTTCAAACTTTCACTGATGTGTTCTACTAATGTTGCTGCTTTCACTCCATCCACATTGCTCTTGGGGTTTATCTTCCCTTTAATACGTCACAGAATGGTTTAACCTGTAAAAACTTAATGCATCTACACAAGAAGGTATAAGAAGTATTAAATGGGAAATCAACCCAAACATAATATATATACCGGTATACATATAAAACGAGCAATATTACAAACGTAATAAAACACAGTCAGTAAATTTCAGGAAAATCAGACAATCCCTTAAAAAATGGTAGCACATTGCTGGATTAGAAGACTGCTGCTATATGTCACCACTTAACTGCCATAAAAATGTGAAAAACAAAATGACCTTTAACATACAGGTCAGCTCTGTAGTATTGTATGCTCATCTTGCTGTTAAGTAATTAACCTATTTTCTCCCAGATTTTGCAATCTTCTATGCGGTTAACACATATGATGTAGCACAACCAGCCCCAGTGGGTTTAAGCATGACTGATCCCGTTTGTCTGAGACATAATCCCCCGAACAGCCATAGAGAGTATGACCAGTAGAAGCTACAGGCATGTAGCTACAGTAGGAGCAAGCTTTCATGCACGGAATGAACCTACAATGTATCTCGCTATCAAGTTACGAGTAGTAAGAAGGCCAACTTACAGTACACCCATTGTGCCCGTGTGCACATCCTGGGGATCAAAATACTGTATCTATTAAGGCTTATCTTGTCTGGTGGTGCACAGGAAAAAAAAAAGAAAAAAAACAGGAAAAAAAAAACAACAACCCTAAACCCTGGGCACTTTTTCTCTTGTCGATTTGTACTAATCAATGTCTTGTGGAAGTCTTGTCATGCATGTTTTATCACAACCTCCCCTCACCCCCCCCCACCCCCTCTCGCCCCCCCCCCCCCCAAAAAAAAAAAAAAAACCCACAACAGACACATCTAGAGCAGTTAGGAATTTGCACAAGGATATAATAGCATTATATACAGATGTGAACAGGCAAGAAAATGAGAAGTGCTCAGCACTGTAAGGAATCCCAGGTAATTCTACTATGTGGACTGTGAATTCATGAGAACTCAAAATGCCTCCCACATGAGAGGGGTATTGATGGACATTTCAAGAGGCTATACTCTTGGGCTAAGTCTGAAAAGGCTGGTGGGTCAAATTATAGCACTGACCTGTGCATCTACAGTAATAATGCAGGTACTACACATATGACATATTACATTCACATGTGGTCATCTAAAGCCCTTCCACTTCTTGACTTTAAATATTGAAGGAAGAACAAAAGTACAGAGTATTTATATCAAACATATCATAAATGTCAGGGTTCCCAGCATTTCAAGAAAACAAAATTCCATGATTTTTCACTGATGAAGTCCCCAAATTCCATTATAATTATTCTAACTCATTTCCAGTTTCACATGTTTTCTTTGTTGTTGCAGTAAACTATTTGCAGTATAAAACACTGGTCATCCATTGGATGTTGTTTTGATATGCAACAAAATATAACAGAATCTGAATGACTACTTTCAATTTTTGGGCCAATCAAAGTTCTCTGACTTTTCCCTGATTTGAGGCATTTTTATCAAATTCCCTGACTTTTCCCCGACAGGAAAAAAGTTAAATAATTTTCCCTGATTTCCCTGATGGGCTGAGAACACTGAATGTGAGCATAAAAAGAGTAATTTTGACAAGACACTTTGACATCAAAGGGTGGCTACACTTGTAGGAAAACAATCCCAAAGGAGCTACCTTTAAAGGGAACGCAAACCCAAAGAGCAATGTGGATTGAGTAAAAGCATTAACATTAGTAGAACACATCAGTGAAAGTTTGAGGAAAATCGGACAATCGATGCAAAAGTTATGAATTTTAAAAGTTTTGGTGTTGGAACCGCTGGATGAGGAGACTACTAGAGGTTATGACATACGAGTGGACAACAATATAAAGAAAATATAAAAGGAATTCCACAAAAATTCACTTTTCTAGCAAAATGAAAGAGTACTTGACTAACCGCTTTCAGAAAGCAGGGGGAATAAGTGCTACCCCTAACATATGTCAGTATCAAGTTGATGGAATGTGTAATTTTCATGAAAAATGAATTTTTATTGAATTCCCTTTATATTTTCTTTATAGTGTAGTCCACTCATACGTCATAACCTCTAATACAATGTAGTCTCCTTACCCAGCAGTTCCAACACCAAAACTTTAAAAATTCATAACTTTTGCATCGATTGCCCGATTTTCCTCAAACTTTCACTGATGTGTTCTACTAATGTTACTGCTTTCACTCAATCCACACTGCTCTTTGGGTTTGCGTTCCCTTTAATATGCATTTTAAGATGTTTTGAAGAATATATACAGTTTCTCACTGTAAAAGTCAGGACCTAGTGAACGCACTTCCCTGTCTTCAAATGCCACATTTACACGGAATTCAGTGTACACTGGAACCGTCTTCAAAAAGGGATAATACGTGTCCCTGGCAATGGGCCCGTACCTTTCATACTAAGATGACACGCCAAAAAACATACCTGCTTGATGCGATGCAGCCTGGATAGGCGTATGAAGCCCCTGTCGTGGCGAGACAGGTAGAAGAGATAGAAGGGCGCGACCAGACCGAGGAAGGCCGGCGGTATCCATGACAACACCGTCTCCTGGAAGCATGGTGTGATGTCAGGCATGGAGGAGTTCAGCAGGGTGGGGTCCTATGGACAATAAACAGTTCATAGACACACTTTGATACCACAAGTCAAACACAGTCATGCAGATGAACAAATTCTGTGGGAGTGAATGAGAAGTACATTGTAAAAAGGTGACAGCACTTTTGCACATGATGTGCACTCAGCAAACAGATTCTGAGGACAACTGAGTATTGTCACTCTTTACTTCATATCATAAGGTAATATCATCAATCCTGGTTTAACGATTACTTAGGTATCTTGACCTATGACCATGGCATTCTCCCTTATCACTATCGTTGAAACGGTATCACAAAGGCAAACATTCTACCTACAATTTGTATAATGGTTGCACACACAGGATCAATATGACCTGAAACTAAAAAAAAAGAAGAAACAAATCTTGTGTACGATGAAAACAACATGTAAAACTTCAATCACTACATTTTACATTACAGTGATTCAACTGCTGGGGAGAGTTGACTGGAATGCTGTACTCAATCTCTGTAAGTATCCATAATACAGCGTGTTTCATTCTGAAAAAAAAAAAAAAAATATATATATATATATATTTAAACTAGAGTTCAGTGACCTTTGACTTGGGCTTTGATTGTAAGGGATTTGGACTATGAGCTAATTACTGCATCTCCACCAATATTTAGCTTACCTGGCCAATAACCATAGAAAGTGTGATAACAAGATGTGGGAGGGACAGTGACAGCCAATAAACATTTGTGAACGCCTCTGGCACCATTTAGGGCAGAGGCATAAAAAAAAAAAAAAAAAAATCAGATTGTCTGATTTCATTTTCTATACATCTTCATTCTTTTTTTTTTTTTTTTTAAAGTTTGTCCAGTCAATCAAAAAGTCCAACTGCAATGCAGTGTCAGTCCCCCCCCCCCCTTGCATGTACATGTATTTTCTTCTTTTTTTTGGGGGGGGGGGGACAGGGAGGGGAGCAGTGCAGAAGGTATACCAATATAAATGGACCTTTACTGAGCAAACATGATGGAAACCAACAAGAATTTAATAAAGGACATTTTTATTTTTTCAATTCTTGAAACGCCTAGAAAATAGAGAAAACTCTTAATTATTGGCTAGTTTTTCACGTTCATCTTCAATCAGAGGATCACTGCACAAAAACCAACCAACCAACCAACCAACCAACCAACCAACCAACCAACCAACCAACCAACCAACCAACCAACCAACCATAACTTTAACTTCCCAACAAAGGTTTGTCTACTGTGCCTCTCATACTGACAGTTTTATACAATTTGAGTTTTCAAACTCCAAACAATTTTGCCGAGAATATTTCTTTATTAAAATGTGGACACAACATCCTAAAACTCCCAGGCAGTCTCACAATTTTGCAAAAATTCCAAGTTGTTCAAGATGACTGGATGTGACTCTGGAGTTTTGTCCCTGTATAAAAGCTTCACTCATGATAGCAGACAGGTTAAAAATAGGCACAGTAAGCCTGGGATCAACACAATGAGTCACTTTGGCAAGTACAATGTACACTACAAGTGTACGTGCTTGACATGCCTTGAGATTTTGAGATATCATGGTATTTTGATAATTAAGTGTGGAGACAAGTTTCATCGAAATCAAAATTATTGAAATTATTGAATAATTTCCCCGTTTCAGTGTTTTCTGCTGTAATCTTTTCTTTAGCTAAAATACTGAATTTCCTAAGGGCTTCTCCAAGCAACTGTATCCATTGCTTAAATGTGTTAACCCGCTGAAGATGAGTCCCGAGTACATACTCAGGCAATTGTCAATGGGAAATGCGTGTTATAGATCCAGCATGTTCTGTATCATACACATACATTATTTTGTAGAATTGTACCTAGACAAAGTACAGGTTAAATCAACTACAGTCCACAAAAGCTCAGACAGAATGAAAGGAAGATGAGCTTCATCAAACTCTGTTACAAAATTAAGGATTACAAAGCTTGACAATGGTGTGCCGCTCTGGTGACCTTCTGCAGTACTCCACGCTCCCCTTGTACTCAACTCTACTTCAGGACAGGAAATCATTGGGAAACAATTGGTCGGATTCAAACTCATCCCGACAATCGATAAGCACAGGAAACAACATGAACCGTACCTCCCATGCCCGGTGAAAACAAAGGCCGACAGAAAGGTTATACATTCATAATACTCTTTAAGTTGAAATAATTCATCTGATCAAGCGGTGCAAAAATAGCGAACCAGACAACAACAGTTAATTGCATCCTCATGCATGCTGAATGAACAGCAAAAAGAAAATCAAGCTGATGTACGAATGATTGTCTTCTACATTTATGGAGGGCTGCCATTTTTATATTATTATCTATTTATTATTACGATTTTTTTTTTTGTCCAATGGATGTACAGGGCACACACAGTAAGACAAGCTTTCTTGAAAATCACTTTAATTATTAAAATAATGTTTCATCTGACCCCCACAAACACACACATAAAAAATGGAATCGTCTCCAACCTCAATAAGCAATATCTCTTTTCTTCATCGCATTCACTCACGGGAACTTTATGTCTCTATTATTGATCTGTGCAAAATCACCCTACTTGGGTGAGCTCAGATTCCCCCACACTTCTTTTGGCTTGGATAGGTTACATCAAGTTTCTTTGTAAATCAAATATTGTACTCTGCCCGCTGAATGTGTGCAAGCGGTCATAAAGCACATACCTGCATGTTAATCAAACACAACCACATAATTGTTTGCTTTATCAAACAAGCCAGAGTCAGGTAGCATAAATGTCAAGGAATAAAAATCCAAGGCCATAAAATGAACCATTAAAATGAAGTTATTGCTTTTGCTCAAATAAACTCAAACTTTCATCTTTACTTTTGAGAGCTTACCCAGATATTATTGTACATGTCATTACAATTGCACTAGTACCCATGACAACACAGCAAAAGTTGTGATTTTTATGTCAAAATCTTCACATTTACATTTCTTGACAGGCCTCTGCATCTCCCCCCCCCCTCAAAAAAAAAAAAAAAACCACCAAAAAACAAAACAATATTAAGCAAACCTAAACAACTGACACGGTCAATGATAATTTTAATCATAGTGTAGTCTTGAGTATTGAGTCTTAATTTTTTTTTCCATTTTTTTTTTTTATTAATGTATTTTTTTTTTTACAGCACTAGTTTGCATAATTCTATTTTCAAAGGAAGGATACGATGCCATCTCTGGTTTATGATGCACTGATTTGAGTTGCGTTTCAATTATTGAAATGTGACTTGCTTCACAACCTCTTTTTGGTAATACTTACGTAAAAAGTTAATACTACAGCTGGAGCATAGTTTCTTCAGGGGGAAGGGTGTAATTCTTGACTTCAGCGCAAATATATTCTAATGCATATATATATTTCTTGTTCACCTCATGGAACAGCAATTCAATTTACTTGTTGAAAATCGGAATGTTACATTGTATGTATCATGAAAACTTTCTTGGGGATATTGTATAAAAGTAGGCGAAGACAAAACAACAAAAAGACCTCTGCTTGGAGAACTACAGTTACATCTTCAATTTACACCTAGGGCTAGTTTGTATTTCCTCATTCTCTATCTTTCTTTTTTTTTATCAAATGATAATCTTGGACATCAAAAGTGGGTGTACTAGACAGCAGGACTGTTCAAACTTGTTGATAGTTTCAGCTCAGCAATTTCAATGTCATTGGTCAAAACAGTTCAGGAAATCAAAATCTGTACCCTTTAATACAGCCTTCAATGCAAGAACTCCCCTCCCTGGATACTTCTATGATGCTATAAGCATCTTATATAACACAGTTGCATAATGTACCACATTTGGCAATCACAACATGCTGTTCAAAGTGTCTTGTGTAAAGAGTACCACCTAGTACATGTATTTCTTGTTGTTTTTTTTTTTTAGGGGGGGTGGTCAACATGTGATAATCACAGTTATATCAATAGCACAATCTTTCCTTTGCTCTCTTCTTAAGGTCAGCTACTGTTCACTGACCCCTTCATCCATAAAATCTGGACTCCCTCCCTCTCTCTCTCTCTCGTTCTCTCCATCGCACACACACATAATCAGAACAACAAAAGTTTGACCTACTGTAGTGGCTGCATAATCCACCACTAAATACACTAAGCCCTTGGGTAACGTAAGCTGTATGTTTGCAAGAATGTCTGGGCACACATGTAACCCAGAGTGTGAAGAGTATACTGAAAGATATATGCTTACCAAATCAACGAGTCATGACTAGCACTTTACCAAATACTATTATTTACATAGCACTTCTGTCGCTGTCTTTTGAACATGATGTAAACATACTGCAGTGATTCAAATAAACCTAATAAAAAAATTAACATGCTTTCAAAAACAAACTGTCTCCAACGACACTTCGTGGCAGAGGCAAAAAGAAAAAGAAAAAAAAGCATGAAAACAGCATGCACATGTACAATCATTCACTCAGACAGGTTTTTTAAAAAATAGACCCCGGGGTCTCGCGCTCACCCAAGTATCGCAAGTTCATCTTCCATGTATTCTTACCTGAGAACATTGGAAACTTGGGGCAGGGGCAGCTATGAGAGCTGGGGGCATGGTATTCCATCACACTGGTAAAAATACCTGCCAAGTACATTGTACTTTATAGAAGGTTGGACTATGCAATTTAGGAAAAAAAAAAGAAGAAGACTTAGTTAAAGCTTCAATTCCAGAGAAGAATATTCCATAATTTAGGAGGCTTGAGCCCCCTGGGGCCCCCAAGGAAAGCATGGTGCCCATCCCCCTAGGAATGCTACTTGCCAAGTTTGGGGAAAGTCCATTATGTTGTTTTCAGCAAGAAGATGAACATGTATAATTTACAATTGCAGGTCTGCATTTGAATCCTTCGGTATTGGGGGGGGGGGGGGGGGGGGAGGAGCTGAAAAAGGACCATGCCAACATGGTGTCTAATGCATGGTATTTTCAGGGTTTTAGAAAAATATATATCTATTCATTTTTAAATGAGTTTTTATATTGTTGTATATGCTTATAACAATTTATCTACAATTCATAAAACAACATAATAATAAATAATCATTGCATTTTATGATGAATCATTTATGACCATTTTGAAACACTTAAATTGGTTTTCTAAGGCATTATTAAACTCCAACCAACTAGTTGGGCATCGCCTACATTGCACTATTTTGCAGGCTCTTGCATGATCGCTTGAAGGAATCATTTTTCAAAAATCACGTACAGAGACGGTGGTGGATTTCCTTGCGTAAAAACTGGTGAAAGATTTTACTGTTTACTCTTACATTTGTAATTATCAATACAGTAAAATTCTGCCTCCTTAAGCCTCTGCATTCAGATCCAGATTCTGTCAACATTTAAAGATTGCTGGCAGGTCACAACCAGGTGGAATAATGGCATCAAAGTCATAACTTGATGGGTTTGTACTCTACAGCAAAGCCAGGTTGTCCAGACTAATTTCAAAACTGTCTTAGTCTGTAGTTGTGTAGACACTGGATGCATCTATTTACTTAGGATTATTAAACTATTCCAAGGTTTCCTAGTAATATGCATGATTATGATTACAGTATATACACATCTTGATTAGTTATCTTGTAACACAATTTTGGAGGCTGTTCCAACAGTGCAGTAGATCAATGGTATCTGTCTCTTCACGGTGGTCTTCTGTATCTGACGTTAGGACACGTACTGTATGGTCATCACCGGTCAGCCCTTTGTTTCAACGGAGGGCTGACCATACACATGCATGTAGTAAATGTACATGTCCCAACATCAGATACGACGCCCATTGTGATCGTGAAGAGACAGATACCATCAGCATCGGTCTATTCCAACAGGAGCTCCTTTCAAAGGGGTGAAAAGTCTTTCCTACCCATAATTCCGAGCCACAGAATTTCTGCCATGATGTGTCTCCTGATCCTGTGTCTTCCATCTCAACAGGTTCCACACTGTCTCTTCCTCCACCCAAGTCCAAGATCTGCTCTTGCTTTCTTTATTTTCACAGCTCAAAGCAGACGGTGCTGCAATTTGACGATCAGTGCCAATTACAAGGACAAGCTGATTGACGCAGCAAGTTGTGGCACAATTTTACTTCTTACACCTCATCTGTGGGACTATCACTGCTCTGATCAGCATCAGTAAATTTTATCACTATCAATCATGGAGCACTATCGTGACTATGCGGTATTAGACCACTACCACCATCTCGACTCTGTGGCACGGCATGTACCATCCGGGGATAGTTCCAAGGAGCTGCTGAAAGGGATTAGATCTAATACTTCTAGGTTCAAGGTTCAAGGCACTAGCTACTTGCAGACGACGCACTCCAACGTTAGATCTAATATACCGTAAGTGTAGCAGGGCCCGGGGTTCTAACGTTACAACAATCGAAATCCACACAACAGTTGCATCATTCTAAGCCCGCCTCGACAAGTGATGATGACAGCGACGTGATACACCAGATTTGCTCAAGCATCCGCGTTCCAGAAATTAGACATTTACGCATAGGGTCTACACCGAAATATTCCGTCGTTACATAGCATTAAAAATAGAACCACTGTCGATGAAGTGTGGGTGGGAGAAGCGCGAACGACGTTATGACCCGAACTGGAGTCGAACTCGAGGATCGGGAATGGACAGCGTACTCTACCAACGAGAGACGTAGACCACCACGGCTACGGCTCGCCCGAGCGGCTGGCGGTGTGATGTCCCAGCCCCAGTCAGAGGATGGAAACGTGCATGCAGCTGCTGGCTGGCTGTCGAATCATCCAAGTTGCTGTTGTAAAGAGACAGACTAGCAGCATGGGAATAAGTAGCCGTATACTTGAAGGTCACATCAAGAGCTGTAAGGCTTTCTGCATTTGTCTGCCACCTGAACGATAGAAAGTTGCGTCGAAAGACGCTAATGAGCTCAAACAAAATTGCAACAGCGGGGTCATTCCGGCGACTCTTCCACATATTATGCAAAATGTGCCGTTACAAGTTAAGAGCGTGTTACATGGTTCGGACACACAGAATACAGACGGCACGCAATGAATGGCGAGCGTCGGTTACGTGGTAGAGCCCAAAAGGCGGCGCCCTTGAATCATAGCATCTATGACAACTTGTCACTGATGACAAGTTTTATGAAACGGGCCCCCAGGTCAGTGCCCAGGGTCCAAAAAAAGTACATGTACACGTATAGCTGTATTTCTCTTTGGTCCAAAAGCAAAAACAAAGTGTAGCGTGTGCTGTGTCTGACGAGGTAACTCTGTGATTAAAAAAAAAATATATTAAGATAAATCTTTGTTATAAATGTCACTTTTTAATGTTTTTCATTCAAATGTTACATATCTCGTCTCTAACATCAAAGGTCGTATGGATCATGATGATAATTATTATAAATCATTGCAAAGCATAGGCAAACGTTGCATAATAATTTTAGTACACGTATGGTATGAGATAGTGAAAGGCAAATAGGAGGTTTCGTTATACAACACTCGCTACATCCATTGCCACAAGCGCGAGAGTGAATCACATGATTTTATGCAGTTAGAGACAAATGATAAATTTCAATTTTTGTTCACCCCCATCATTTCAAAGAGTCACCTCCGATAGTCTTTTTGGAATGTTGCATTACAGCAAAAAGGTATGCCCAAAGAATGAAAGAAATGCAATTTTACAGGGACTTGTAGAAAAAGCAGTCTTCCCTTACGGTGTTCATAACTTTTACAACCCATATCACCGTCAATCAAACGCCCTTTATTAAAGGCGTCATGATATTTAAACCATATTCTTTATTTACGTATGATTAGTCTATTTACACTGTTTTTTTGTTTTTTTTTTTACATTCATGCATCATTTACGATATAATACATAATTATTTATGTCTGTGGAAAGCTTCTGATTTTTTTTTGTGGTGATTTCAGTTATTGTACACAGACGCCATCAAGGCCGGGAAAGCTGTAAGCTTGGCAAAATAATAAGTGCGGGAAAGCCATGTGCTTGATATTTATACTGTACGATGTACGAATGTACTTTGTCTTTAGAGTAGGCCTATGCCCTTCAATGAATAAAACTACAGCAGTCACCTCTATCTACCCATAGTATTATCAAGAATCTCGAAATTAGGCAGAGTATTTTGTTTAAAACTGTTATCTATACAAAAATATTTAACAAATATGTGGGGAAAAAGAATAACGGCTTAAACCTTTTATTTTGTCTTGTGGTCTTGTGCTCATACTTCACCTCCGAATTCAATGAAATCCAAATTTTAACAGTTATTGAAAACGTCTTGAAAAATCAAACTATTCTCTCAACCACTGATCTCCCCTCTAAGGAGATCAGTGCTCTCTACTATTTACACGATTGTCTTTATCCTTTCGAAAGCTGGCGCTCTATCGGTATCCAACCACCGGCCACAGAGTTTTCCGTTGAGTCTCAAACATGCTAGCATTTTGATGTACAGTAGTTGAAAATACCTCACGTGTATACCTCTTTCAACCAATCACATGATGTATACACTTTTTAATCCAAAATAAAACTATTTATAGTGATATAATATAAATGATCTGATATGATATAAAGTATGCACTTTGATATATAACTATAATACTAATGTGATATATTAGAATGTAATATAATAGAGCATGTTCTTGAATGCTTTTTGTATAAATAGTAAAGCTGTGTACGACATGTAAAAAAGCCTCAGTAGTTTTATTTTAATACTGAGGCCGAAGGCCCAAATAATTATGCAGTTGATCGAATAAACGAATCTCTAGATACACGGAATCGTCATTCATTGATTAAAAGGTCTTTGAACAAAGACAGATGGAGAAATGAAGTGTGTGTTTGTGTGTTACAACAATGTATTTATGAATGTGTGACAGATGAAGAGAGAGAGAGAGAGAGAGAGAAATCTATTTTAATAGTGTTTTTCCTGTCTTGCTCCTGATCACTTATCATTCAATTCAATTCAATTCAATTCAATTCAATTCAAAGGATTTATTTTCACTTCTTTCAACAGAATGTACAAAAAAAATATAGATTCGACATTATACGTTTGAAGGAATGATACATAGATAGCAAAGGATAACATTTGTTAATAATCATTACAAATTTAGGCATTTTTCATACAGACATATTTTACATTCTGCCAAAAAAAGTGGAGGTACCCACTCAAAAGACTATGCTTGTACAACGTGGGCACCTCACAGGAAGGAAAAAAAAAGGTGAAAACTTAACTACAAGTGTGTGGAATGAAAAAAGAAGTGGAAAAGGGGAAAGGGAAGAAGCATAAATACAAGTAAAGAGACGAGACAACTAAGAACAAAAAGCCTAGATCAATCGGTACATTCAAGATCAAACCAGCAGAGACTATTAGCCATATTAGAAGTGTAGAGCGTTAAAAGCGACGAGAAAGTGATATATACAATTGTATGGAATTGCTGATAGCAGAACACATTATCTGTTCTGTGAAGGCACGTAAGTTTGCAATAGGAAAAACAGGGGATGCGATGCGGAATTCCGCGAAAGACGCGACCTAGCAAGCCTATGAAAAATCAATAGCATCCTGGTGCTTACAAAACCTACTTACTGAAAAAGATAAACAAACAAAATTAATTTCTTTCTGTTACATTATAAGACTTAAGAAGGAATGATTTCAATCTTTTTTTGAATGAAAACAAAGGAGAAGCATTTTTTATGTCTGGACTAAGGGAGTTCCTCATTCATGAGGTCGAATTACCTTTGTTTTCCATAATGCAATAACTTGTTGCGATGTCGATCATTTTATTTATTTCATTTTACATTCATTTCTCACATTTCTCATGACACGACCTTAGCAAGTGCAAAGTCACAGGACACAATAATGAATGAGCAGTTGGCCTACATGGAATTTCGTTTTCGTCTGACAAGTAAAACAGAGAAAAAGGGTCGTACAGACCAAAGAACTTAAAATGAGTCAGGGGGAGAAGGAGAGAAATGTCTTTCACATAAACTCAGTCGTTCATAAAACATTATACGAGTACTTATCGTAGAGGTTACACTCCGTTTCCGAAGATTCGTTAATTCGAAAGTGAAATATGGTTCGTCTGTCCAAAAATGAAAAAAAAAAATAGTTATTCTGAAGGTTCGTTAATCCAAGAAGGAAATTAGGTGCAGGATTCCGAAAGTTCGTTTGCGCGCACTCTTTTTCTTTTTTTTTTTCTCTCATTTTCGGATTACCGAACTTTCGGAATAACGAATACACCCTATCGTCCAACAAATCATCACAACAAATAACGTACTGCATTTCAGGCAGGTACGCGATAGTATAAACACAAAAGAATGATAGATCAAGGTGCCTGTCTTCGGTTGATATAGTTCAAGAAATATAAGATTTCAAGGGCTTCAACAATGAAGGATTGTTCGCTCTTGGTCCCTTTAAGTCGCATTAACTTCCCTTAAGTGCAATTCCAACCCATGTTAAGATTGACTTTGTCGCAGGTCCATCTGCCCAATGGTTGACTTTGAGCTGTGAAGCAAAAGCAAGCAAACAAAATGGAATCAGTTTAATAGAAAGGCTATGGAAATCATCAGAGATCTATACCTTTATCCGAATGTCGAATTTGGCTTACATAATATGCACGTGTTGTTATATCCGTAGGATGTGAACTTGCAACTGATACTTTTGGATTGGTAAGTGCATTAAAAAGTTACTCGTCAAATATGATTACAGAGATAGACATTTTCTGTTTCGATATAATTTGAATTTACAATTTTAGAAAAAGTTGCGTGTGAATATATGGAAGACTTTGAAGGTTATAACATTAAATCCTTGTAATTATGTAAGGTATATACCATACAAATATTTGCTACATCACTGATTCATAAATATTACGTGAAATTTCAAAATGCCAGTTAGGTGCAATTTTGCTAAAACATCACAACCCTTTTTTGGTCTGATTTACAGCCAATTGAAATTTTTGTGGTTTTGCACTTTTAGCAAATTGATTGATGCTCTCGCGAAGCAATAGTTTGATTTGGTGAACCGATATGTTGACACAGTTGGTCATAGTGTAAAGTATAACTGTTAGCTTTCAGGCGCAGTGCCAGAGTGATCTAAGACACAATGACCCTGAATGAGGGCGCTATCACCATTTAGAAAATGAACATCATGCACTCTGTCAGGTCATGAAACTCATTTCATTTTTTATATAGATAGTGACGTAAGACTATGTAACCACTAGTACTCTTTGTTCGGGAATTCCGTCATCATCTTTTTCTTTTCAATAAAAGGAACGAACAGCTCTTGGCATTGTAGAAATAAGAATGAAAAAAAAAGTTTACGTGTAGAGTATATTACATACTACTTTCGAATATGTAAGTGTAATTTAGTTTATTCAATTTGTGTCTATGTTCTTGTTGATATTGTCCTTGTTTTGGTTATAAATATGTACTCTTGTACTCGTATTCTTTTTCCCGAAAACGGGAGAATGATGAACTCTTCCAGGCACCAACTTTCCATTTATCTCGTTCTTTAGATGCACGTGGAGCCCTATCTCTGAAGACTTGAGTAATTAGTATAATAAAAAATACAGATTTCTTTGTTTTCGACTATTATACGTAAGCATAATCCTATATAGTTGTCTTGAGTTAATTACATCGAGAGGGTAAATCCTTGAGAATGACGGTTTCATGAAAAAAGAAACAAATTTATACTATAGATTTAGTGACTTCAATTCAATTTCAATTTCAATTTCAATTCAATTAATTTATTTCATTCTCAGTTTCCTTACAACAAAACATAACACGAGGTAAATCGGAAAATCCATCATAAGTATATATATATATATATATATATATATATATATATATACAGTACAAAGTGCGAAGGATAATCAATAGTCAACAAACTAATAGAAATGCATACGGGAAAATACAAAGTTGTATTTTGAGGAGAAAAAAAAGAGAACTGAGAGGTCCACTTAAAGCTTCCTCACTGCGTCGCTAATACGGCGAACCTTTTAAAATGCAAAATAAAGAGTTTGATCGTAAAACGGGGTTAAGCGTCATTTTC
Organism: Diadema setosum; assembly: GCA_033980235.1. Lineage (NCBI taxonomy): Eukaryota > Metazoa > Echinodermata > Echinoidea > Diadematoida > Diadematidae > Diadema > Diadema setosum. The sequence continues at coordinate 29,173,886 of CM067064.1, read as the reverse complement.
AAACATTAGTACAAGTTAAACATTAAACAAGTAAGTCGACTATTAGATAAAGTAAATCAAAACCTTTGAAATGATAACTCACTTGTTGAATGTTATATGCACATCGCAACCAACACAATGTTGACTCATACAGATTAATATTTTCTTTAATGTTATGTACTTTTGATAATGACATTGATATCATATTGCTGTATATCTCTTATATGTCTATCATGTCTATGTAACGTGTATGCATGCAAACAAAACAAATTTCCAGAAACGGACAATAAAACTTAAATGAATTGAATTGAATTGAATGATAAACAGAATGATGAGTGGATCGGTGAGAATTGGATGCTCAGATTAACTTTGGAACTGTAAAAATAAACGAAACCATCCAATTCTCACTGGTCCATATGAAATTATATAGGCCTAGTACATCATTCGTTTTATATAAAAGACCAGTAAATTCAAGAAATTCAACTTTTTACATGGATCAGCAAAAATCAATGCACGATAATTTGACCAATCAGATTGCAGAGATTCTAAAGCCAATTTTATAACAAGGATTATTCTTGGAGTTATGATGGTTCATGGTCCATAACTTAGGTAACTAGGCGGAGGGGAGTGTGTCCCTAATTGTCATTTTTTTTATTTATACATTTGCACGTGAGCGCATTATAGCTGTGTGAAATGTAAATAACGTGCGTGACTTCATAAAACAAAGTAGGCAAACAAAAAAGTAATTATGTATTCAGGCGCTCCGCGATTGCCTGTAAAACTCTTTGGTATTGTAGTTCACTGTATTCAATCTTGTGATAAAAGTTAAGTTAATAGAAGTAACACACAACGCAATTAATACATTAAAAGGAATGCCTAAAAATATACTGTACGCACCAATCTTCGATGCAAGAGCCTGTGTGTGTGAGTGTGTGTGTGTGTGTGTGTGTGTGTGTGTGTGTGTGTGTGTGCAGGGGGGCATTTCATAAAACATTTCGTCCGACAGGTTTGTGGGACAAATTTGCTCTCAGCCAATCAGATGCAAGGATTTCAGTGGCATATAACATTTTGTCAGAAGAAATATCTGACAAAACGCTTCATGAAATGCCCCCTGGTGTGTCTTTTTGTTATATTTGTGATGATCTCGTGATCTCCACACATTTTGACCCAGATGGAATATTGCAAATTGGATGCAATAGCGGGTAGACAACCATCGTACTTGAGTATTTTTCCAATAGGAAAGTTTAATTCTCAAAAGGAACGGACCAGATTCTGCTATACAACATTATATTTGTTGGACTACACAGGAGACGGACAGAATTTAAGTCATTGCCAGTCATCGTCGTAAGAAAATAAAAATAGCCATGATATAACATGCGTTATTGCCTGCTGGAAATGGCCCCAAAGAACGCTCTGAATTGTGATATAATTGCATGTCTGTCAATCTATATCAATACTTTTTTTTTTCTTTGAAAGTGCGTACTTTGTTCTGTTGGCATAGCCGAGCGCAGTGGCGAATCCAGGGAGGACCGCACCGGGCGCACGCCAACCCCCCCCCCCTCTTTATTTTTCTTTTTGTTGAAACAAAAGTAATAAAAAGAAAAAAAATGGGGAAGGTTGCGTGCGCCCCTCTTTATGGAATTCCTGGATCCGCCCCTGAAGCGACCCAACCAGCTCATTCCGTAGTTGCGTTGGTACGTAGGGTGGTAGGTGTTAGCATAACACTGGTGTATACAGGTCTACTTGTATGTTTCCATAATAAAATCGCTCGAGAACTCAGACGTCTACTTCTTATATTGTTATAAACTTGTACATTTGAGCTTGGAACTCATTTTAAGAATCTATTCTATTTTGTTTTTCCTGGGAGACCACGTGCGGTGGACGTTTCTACAGAATGCCATCATCAGCCCAACTCATCGCCGTGGTGTTGTGGATTGCACTAAGTCCCTGTCACGCACAGCAAGAACTAGGTAACATATTCCTTTATCCTTCTGATAAAGAAAAGAATCGAAATAGATTATTATAGATAAGAAAACATGATGTGAATATGTGATGTCTTCTTACGTAATGATGTATCATCAAGACAGAGAAAGATTTTGGTTTATTTTTGTGAATATTTTATTTCATGATTACTCCCGAGACGTCAAAAGCGAGATGGGAACTGATCTTTAATTTTCGATTGTAATTACACCAGTTAAGATGAGTCGAAAGACAGACACCCACACGAAGTGTAACAATATAGGAACTTTCACACTTCCATTCAAATGTAAATTAGAACGCCAGTGGCTTAACCCTCTGCGAGCTATCCATTAATTTCATGTTCATATATGTACAATTGAATTTAGTCAAGCAATTGAATACTGTAAGATATAGTTTCTTAAAAATATATATATATATATATATATATATATATATATATATAGATTATATTGATTATTTCATTTTCAGCTTTCAGCCTAAAAGTTAAGGAGGCACATACCCATTGTTCGGTAAGGAAAGAAATCAAGTATAGAGTTTGTTAAATGATGTGTGCAAGATCCCATTCTTTGTGAAGCAATTTCCGTTATAATGAGAAATAGGAAACTAAGAGGGTTATTGAATTCAGTAATTCATTAGTGTAGTAGGCTTAAAAATTTGATTCATTGGCACATTAAAGGGTCAATTCGCTGCTTCTCATGCCAGTGAAAGTCATTCACATGAATTTCTGAGATGTGAATTTTGAGATTCACTCTAAAAAGAAAAATAAACTTCAAATAAGGAGATTTTAAGAAATTAGAATATTGAAATAAATATTTGAGCAGCTTCAGTTTTTACATGCGCCTCGTGTGTTCTATTATATGTACACTATAGTATAACTATATAACCTTGTTCATGTAAAATTTAATGAGAAACAGTAAGGCAGGCTTCCATCTTAAATTAAGCCAAAAGAGAATACATATTGACACGATTCATAATTAACTGAGGGACGTTATTTAGCTGCCACTGCCTCATACGCAAGATGAAGAAGAAGAAGAAGAAGATTAAGCGAAGGTAACTCTTTGACAATCAGTGATTTAAATAAATCAAACTTAGTTCATGTGCAATATCATTCATTTTCATCTGTCAACGATTAGACGATAAACAAGCTAAAATAGAATATCTTCATTCTAGTGTGTTTACTTGGAAAAAGGTTTATGAAATCAAGCAAAGATCACTAACTATTGAGTACAATATTGGACAAGTACAATAAAAAAGGTCATGTGTGAATTTCAGTACGACTTTTTATGTGGCGAGATCTCCTTAAGTAGTCTTTGTATACTATTTTCTCGAATTCGCGTGATGAAATTAAATTCCCTTCGGAGGACTGATTACTGTTCCGCTCTGCGTTATATTTGCATGTAAAAAGCAGTGTAAAGGAACAATATTCCTGTGTATATTTGCTTTCACCTTTTCTTGACCCGTCTTGTCCACGGCTAACTTTTCTGAATTCCTTTCCCCTCTCCCTCTCTTTGCCATATTATATGGCATTTATACACAGCGTTGGGGGCTATTTACGCCGTTCTAACCGATCCTTCTGTTGGACCGGTTGTAATCGATCAGATGGTGAACGATACTAAGGTGAGAATGGATACCAGAGATGTCATTATTCTATTTTATTTTCTTACATGATGTGGTGATATTCTCTTCCTCTGATTTTACGCAAGTCAAATTAAGTATGTTATTGAATTGCACTTTAATCTCCTTATATACAACTAATTACAAACAATGATTGTGACTGCATTCCGCTCGTTTAAGTCATTAGACTTTTTGATTGAAAAAAACCACATTTTTGTTTTCGGGGTGAGTTAATATACATCTCGTATACTTTCCCAATATAGTGTCGAGCAGAGTTTGCTGATATTAATGTGCTACCAGCTTTGTTTGTATTCAGATTCATCATAAGCCAGTAGCACAAGAGATTAGAATATGTCATTTCTTTATGGGTGAGATCTTAAATCACGTGACCATTACTGAGAACATGACATTGCACGAAATGACACAGAAAACAAGATGAGAAGGAATATAACAGGAATGAAAGAAAAAGCAACAAAAGAAGGACAGAGCATAAACGACTTGTTTTCTTTCCAGAACGAAGGGAATAGGAGAGGGTCTACCCATGTTTGCGATCTACCGTGTCGTATATAAGCCATGTGTCATAAGATTGAAAAAGAAAAATCCCTCTATTTTTTCAGGATCCGACGCAATGTCTGACTGATCTACAACAGTATTCGACAGATTTGGCTATTGGAGCAACTTACGCCCGCAAAAGTAAGCACAAGCAACGTATTGTCGTGGGAGATTCTTCGTCTGCAATAAAGAAAATGATAAAGAGAAATGAACGTGTATATTCGGGTGCACGTCACGAGGCCGACACCCACGAGTCATGCAGCCCATGAGTTCGACACTAAGCTTACAAGGCCCACGAGACCGACAAATTAAGTCCCGTGTTGTATCTGTCGAACTCGTGGGCTGTTTTTACCTGTGTCGAACTCGTGGGCTTTATTTGCCCTGTGTCGAACCCATGAATACGGTGAGTTGTATGACTCAAGAACCTGTTTTCAATGTCGAACTCGTGGAATGTATGACTCGTGCATGGGTGTCGGTCTAGTGGGATGATCCCGTGTCATTCTACGGGCTACCCTTCTTCGACAGAAAAAAAAAAACTAACAACAGCAGCAGTGAGAGCCCTATATGCACATTCATAAACTTCATGTGTGTGTGTGTGTGTGTGTGTGTGTGTGTGTGTGTGTGTGTGTGTGTGTGTGTGAGTGAAGTGCGTGACTGACTATACACGATCGACGTCAATGTATACACACTCAAGTCAATGGAGATAATCCATTTAGCGCTTGAACCCTACTCATGTTAACGTTATAAGCATATTGTAACAATCATCCATTTTCATATACAGTATAATATTTTCGATATGTTTCGACTTGTAAATTTCACTACACTCAACACAGTTAGAGGAAAAGCCAATTATTTTTGCTTCACACTCTTGTTCTCCGGAACGAGAAACAACAACAGCAACGCACAAACACATCTATTCAAATGATGTTCTTTAGGCCCCTATTTGAATTTCATTCAACATCAGACTCTTTTTCTCAATGAAATTAGTTTGAACAAGAATAAGCAGCTGTTTTTTCTAACTTGTGCTGCTGAATGACATTCTTTTTTTAAAAACACACGGTGCTATATAATTATTGTTATTTTATTGTTTGTTTGTTTTTCGCAAATCAGACCATGTATATGAAAGTGATATAAAACTCAGCATAAATCTCAGAAAAAGTGATCTTGATGAACTAATCAATATCTGCTTCATTACCCTGACACTTGTGCTGCTGAATCACATTTTTAAAAGGTATAAATATAAGATTTTTGTTTTTTCCTTTTTTTTTTTCAAATCAGACCATGGATACAAAAATGATATAAAGTTCTGCACAAATCTCAGGAAAAAAGGTACATTGATCAATCTGATCAAACTAATCAATATCTGTTTCATGACACACACCGCTCACTTGAGAATACAGCATTTCGCTAAAAACCCGCCATGAACAAAAATCTCATATTAGTCCAATCGACACACTTGCACACACACACACACACGCACACACACATACACACACACACACACAAAGAGCATGATTCCTCTTTGCTGGGGGGGGGGGGAGGGTAATTTTCTAACGTCGCACACCACCCCGTACACTTGACTCTTGTTCAACACTTTCACCGCTTAATTCAGTGGTCACGTCTTTCGGTGATATGCCCGGTGTCGAGGTCGAATTCACCTGGACCGCCGTGGAGTACGGCGTGATTGAGCAGTGCTTGGACGTTAATAAAGGCGACGCCAGTGGTTCTCCGTTTGACGCCCGCTACTGCATGGCTATGACGGAAGCCGGAGAGGTAAGAGCTAATAAAGTTTGTGACCTTTTGGCTTTTGAAGAACTCTGTAGACAACTAGACCTTTAATGTTATATAGGTTTTCCCGGTCAATTTCATACTTTTGTCATTCAAATTCCTATTCCGAGCATTCGATTTCACGCATTCCACGCTCGCAGCACTGAATCAGCAATCAAATTCAAAATCCAGTCATTCGAATTCACTATCCGAGCATTCAAATTCACTGTCGGAGCATTCAAATGCACTATCGGAGCATTCAAATTCACTATCGGAACATTCAAATTCACTATCGGAGCATTTAAATTTAAGAGAGGAGCACGCATTTCATCAATGAGCAGTCAAATTCATGTCAAGCTGGCGACGGAATCTCGTCGGTCATTCAAATTCGTGAATAGGCAACCATGTTCCAAATAACTGCATTCAATTTAAAAGAAGCCCTGAATTTAGTTAGTTTGGGGTCGTGTATGCATGTGTTTCTCATTTGGCTTTGAATGTGTTGGGATTTGTGATGATTATTTGTTTGGCAGTAGAGGTCCACCTGTTCATTGACAATTTTGAACTCGCACTTAATTACAGGCACATGTCCCTCGGATTGGACATAAAATGGAGGTCCAATGTGTAAGAGAGTCACAACTCATGCACGTAAAAGTTCCCACTGCATTTATTCATCGCAAAGAGCAGAACATCAAATTGGACCCCATATTATGGAAGACCAACTATTGCAGCTGAATATGGGTTATCCAGCCACCTTGTTTGATGGAAAATGAAACAAACAAAAATTAGGCACTGTATAGGCCTACAGACGAACATAATACGGAGGGTTGGTTGACACTTTCGAGGAAAAAAAAAAAAACAATTTCGACTATATTGAAACTGATATATTATACTTTAACATTTTATACGTGTTGTTTGTAGTGTATTGCTGTCTTATTGATTTACTTTTGCGGGACTATGTGAGATCATTGTGTGTCAGTTTGTCATTAAATTGATGAATTGTCATTATCATGATTATGTGGTTGGTGTTTGGGCGTTGTCAGCATGCAGTATCACCAAGAAATATGATTACTAGTCGTTGTGTTGTTTGGATGCACTGCTGATTGGACATTGCAATTTGAAATTTATTGAGATGAAAAAAAAAAGAATACATGAACAGAGAACAATGTAGAACCTGTAAACAACCATAATATTACACTGTATGCAAGCCTTTATTGGTTGTGTTGGCCTTTTTCCCTTTCTTAAAAGTCTACTCCATTTTCCTCGTTAAATTGATTGCACGAAGTAGGAACTTGATCGCCTAAAAATGAATTTGAACGCTCCAAACAAGCTCATTGGGACTATCACGTGACTATCGCATGAATTTGAATGCACGAGTAGGAAAGTCGGTGCTCGCATTTTGAAATTGAATGCCCAATCGTGAATTTGATTTCACGAAAACGAAATAGAACGTCCATGAATGAAATTGATCGCTCGGATTCTGAATTTGAAAGATCGAATATTTTTGCGTGCGTGCGCTGCATGAATTTGAATGCACATTAATGCATTTGAGTGACAAAAGTATGAAATTGACCGGGAAAACCTAATATTATCGTTTTAAATCACTGCAAATTGTTATTCTTTGTCTTTGTGCGTTTGACATTTGTATTCAATCTGTGATTGATTAAAAGCGGAAAGAAAAAAAATCGAATCAAATCGTTCAAATCATATCAAATCAAATCAAATCAAATCAAATATCATCTAATCTGTGATTTACAGACATGCAATGGATGAGGACATAGATTATCAAGAGTGCATGGATGTCGCAGTCATTACCTTTTGATATAGGGAACATGCCACCGTGCAGGTGTGAGCATGGTTAGCAACAATAGTGTTCACAGATCGGGTCAGGTGATGTTATTTAGAACCAGCTTCCATGGCGATGAATAACACTAACATCATACCTTGGTATAAATATCTTTGGCGTGTTGTAGGACCCGGACTCGATGTTACAAATCCAAGTCGGAACGTGCTGGCCGTCTTCGTGCGCGGGGGAGGAGGTCAACGTGATCGCCGATGAGAGTAAATAACTCTTTACTTGATTATGCCCTTATTTTGATTTGTTTTAAGTCTTGATTTGATTTCGGTATAATGTTTCTACGAGAACGAGGTAAGTAAATGAACTGGGGTATACATGTAATAGAATTGCTGATATATTTTCGGTATCAAAGCTGTTTAAATGGTAAGATCACGGTTTTAGTGTCGTAGAACATGGTGTCTTACAGCTTACTTTTTGTGTTTAACATCTTATCATTATCGCGTAACCTTATTTCCTTGCTATTGTCACTAGAATGGATTTTATTAATTCAGCATGCTCATTGAAGTTGTGTGTCATCAACAGTCTGGACGAAGTAGCTTTGATTTGGAGGATAGTATTTTTGATTCTAAAATTAAAACCGAAACAGCTTGTATACAGTACAGATCAAACAGAAAAGGCCAACTATCTTCACAACCAGCTTGGATATCACTGTGCAAAGCCTATAAGTAGTAACATGAGGGTCCATCGTTGTAATTGTCACCTTTTCCTCCCGAACCCGCAGTGTCTATAATCGTGTTCAATGTCACGGATCCGAAACTAAATTTCAACTGCTTTGCGCCGGAGCCCTGGAAGGCTGATGCCATAGCAGTCTTGTAAGTCAGCCTGAATACTTGCTATGTATTCCACTCTTTCTATCTTTTTACGATGCCAACTGCCAGACGTCATTATCTAAAATGCCATAAGAAATCAGGCACACTGCAAAATGTTAGCGAATTTGGCAAAGAGTTTTACATCTGGTCAAAATTTTAGAGAGTGATATTTTTACTAACGTTATAACCTCAAAGACTGAAAAAGACTTTTAAAAGTCGCTTTGTCGTTTAATAATGTTCACAAAATGAGGATATAGATGTATAGCAGCATAGTTATGAATACAGGACTGTTCAGTGTAGTTTATTGTTTTATTTTGTTTTCGGTTGATATTAGCGGTTCAGTCCAGACCTGCTCTTCCCATAATGTTTAATTAAACTCACCAGCAGCAACTAAAATTCATACCGAAATCTAGAATGGAAGAAAATAATCAATGTACTGTGCATGATACAAGTTATCGTATATTGCTTGTGAGTGAAAGCTGCTTCGATCAAATATCTCTTTATCCAGGACTGTGTTCAGTTTGATTGCCGCCCTTGTCGTGATCGGCACGATCTACGATCTTTACCTGCGCGAGCACTTCATGAACGATCGTTCACCGACTCAAACGATCCCCATCGATGATCGCGTCCAGTCGTCTTTCACCAACGGCGGTACTCAGAACCTCGCATTCACGACCGCCTGCCCGACGACACCACTGCAGGACACCCAAGCAGAAAAGTATCTCTCCTTTGGCGACGTCGACCCGCCGGTCCAAGATCCCGTCGTCGTGGAAACGTCCCTGGGAACCGCCTGGAAGTCAGAACCAAATGAGAACGCTCGGAGCTCTGAGCAACTCCACGCTGGGGGAGACAGTGCGGGACAGGACCGGGAGGGGAGGAGCAAAACATTTGGTAATCAGTTGGCCTGTAGTTTCCAAGGAGGGCATGAAAAGAACATAAGTCATTTAAACACACCCAAAGATTCTTTGCTTTATAATGACATAACGATTGACGTCACATTTGACTTGTTGAAAAACCAGTTAGATTTGCAATGACTTATCTTTGACTGGACATAATTGAACATTTTTTCATGCATTCCATTTATTCATGGACCTATCATTTCTTCTATAAATGGTGGGAATGTGATTGATTCATGCCTGTAGAGACCATCGATGGAATCCTCATGGCTTACTCCGCGGCTTCGAACCTCAAGTTTATCCTGAGCGCCAAGCGCTCCAAATCGGACATCGGCGCGCTGTACGGTCTGCGCACGCTCAGTATGTTCTGGGTCATTCTCCTGCACTGCAATCTCTTCCTCTACGGCGCTCAAAAGATCGGTCAGACTCGTTCTTTCTCTCTTTTTCTCTCTTTCAATTTTCGGTTGTTGCTAATCTCAGTTCAGTTTTCAATCCTCATTCCCCCTGAATTTCTCGTCCCTCTTCGTGCATGATTATCCAGATCTTTTATTGTTTGTTTGTTTGTTTTTATTGTCTCATATTCCATGTTTTCAAAAACAAATCATAAAGATAACAAGAAATTGAATGAGTGAATTTCGTATCCAACGAATAAGACAATTAAGACGTGAAATATGAAGTATCTATATAGAACCATTGTTTGTAAGGCATATTCCTAGATTTGTCTCCTCTTATTCCTCATCTCCTCTTAATTAGTTCTTCCCCCTTTCTTATTTCACCGCTCTGTTTTTTCCCACTTCAATGACATTACTTCAGCAGACGATGTACAAAAGTACAGATAACAATGAGATCATTTTGAAAATACCGGGGGAACATCTCTAGCTGCAGTACAACACTTGTGGCGAGTGTGCCATCTGCAAATCAATATCCTCTCTAATCATGATAATAATGCAGTAATATTATGAAATTATGATAGATGAAGATACAAAGCAGAGATAAGGGACAGGGACGGGGAAAAGGACAGAGACAAATATATGTTAGTCACTAGTAATTGTATCATGTGAACATTTACATTAACAGGGACGTGAACATGAATGCATATAACAATAACAAGAGCTCTTATGGGACAAAACAGACTCACCACGAGGTAGTTTCACGCAAGTGTTCGATTTTCTTCTCACTGGTGCTTAATGGGACATGACCCCTTTTACCGCCTTTTTGTTCTAAAAATGTCGATGACGGTAAAATGACGAAGTATGAATTATATG